>JAVANC010000006.1:51179479-51232587 GCA_033319125.1 Parnassius glacialis | reverse complement strand
ATAAGTTTCATTTTTCTAGCCTACCGGTAGGCGAAGTGTAGGACATTCCCCCACTAGATGGAGTGACGACCTGGTAAGACATGCAGGAAGTCGATAGATGCAGGTGGCTCAGGACCGTGCTTTTTGGCATTCCTTGGGGGAGGCCTATGTTCAGCAGTGGACTTATGAAAGGCTGTAATGATGATGATGATGATGATAATTCGTGATTTAGTTATTATACACACATTTTAGACTAGGTGGTCGAACTCCTTTTTAGCCTGTACTGCTGTATTCCTGTGGAAATGGTATAGATAACATAACTGTGAGGCATTCCATATCAGTCCTCAGGAGTGACCATCTGTAGCCTTATTTATTTCCACTCATCTTCAGCTTTCCATAGATTGCAGAAGTCAATAACCATCAAGTGAAGTGTTCGTTTGTCACTTCAGTTTTATTTAAAAAAAAAACAGTCATTTAATAACTATAACACTTAATGTAAGCTAGCCCTAGTTCGACTCACTATAAGTGGGCAACCGCGAGGGACATGATTAAGTGCTATTGGTGCTCTGTCCCCAAAATGATAAATGTGTAAGATAAGCTATGAAAAATAGCCAGTATTTACGGTATATTCAATTTTGGGCCTATGCCTGCAAATGTTTACCATAACAATAAGATATAAAATATGCTATATTTATTTGCTAGGGTACTATTAAGGGTTTTTTTAAATACAGAATACAACTCGTTTAAATTTTGATTCTTAACCGAAAATAGGTGTTGTTGTTAATGAGACACAGTTTCCATTTTTTACATAGAATTAAGGTGACATACGAGCACACAGTCCACCTGATGGTAAGTGGATGCTGTAGCCAATAAATATCTATATTTTTCCTCGATTAAGAATCAAAATGCAAATTGGTTGTTACCCCTGAGGACTAGGATGGAATGCTTCTTATCCAGTAAAAAGGATCTCCGGTACAGTCACGATACAAAATCATTTCACAGCATTATTTAGCTGCTCTTAATGTTGGTATTCTTTTCCCGCTCGAGCCGACCTAATTCGTCCTACAATAATAATATAGTTCCAGCATGTCGCTACCACGGATGGCTGTAGCAGCTCACTGGCTGAGCGCTTGATACAAATTCAAAAGTATCTACCGAGCTATCCAATGTCAATCTCTGACGCCCCCCGACAAAATTATGAACAAAAATAACGATATTTAAGATGTGATTTATCATACAAACATACAAAAACATTAAAATGTTTTGGAAACTCGTAAGAACTACCAGGGGATATTCAAAACAGCCTAGAATGAATGCTATACGAGACCAGAATGGCCGTATTCTGAATAACGAAGTTTTGAGTTTAAGGAGATGGAAGGAATACTTTGAAAGCGTGTTTATGAGTGATGAGACGTTTGAATTAAATGAAATAGAAATTCCGAAAGAAGAGGAAATACATAGAGATATAAGTATAGATAAAATAATGAAAGCAATGAAAAGTATGAAAGCAGGTAAGGCAGCCGGTTATGATAGAGTATCTCTCGAAATGCTAAGGGATGGAGAAGGAGTGGTAGCAGACCTGCTGTACACCTTGTTTAATTTATGTTGGGAAATTAAGCGGGTACCGGGAGACTGGTGCAAAGCCGTGATAGTACCAATATATAAAGGAAAAGGATCACAGCAGGACTGTGAAAACTACCGTGGTATCAGCCTTCTTAGCATTGTGGGGAAACTGTATGCTAAGGTACTAATTAAAAGAGTTATGAAAGAAACTGATGGAAAAATTTGGGGTGTGCAAGCGGGATTTAGAAAGGGAATGGGATGTACGGATCAGGTCTTTTCCATACGCATGATCGCGGAGAAGTTTTTGGCCAAAAACCAAAAAGTTTTTTGTGCGTTCATGGACTTGTAGAAGGCGTATGACAGAGTGGATAGGGATGTGTTATGGCAAACACTGAACTCATTTGGGTTGAGTGCTGGCTTGATACAGGCATTGAAGTCTCTATATAGGGACTCTAGTGCCTGTGTCAGGATCAACGGGGCCTACTCGGACTGGTTTGGCATCCATAAAGGTGTCAGACAGGGCTGTGTGGCTTCCCGGTGGCTGTTCAACCTATTTATGGACAGTTGTTTGGAAAATTTGAAAGTAGAAGAATGCGGGTTAAGAATGGGTGAATTAACCGTCAAATGCCTTTTGTACGCCGATGATCAAGTCATACTTGCGTCGTCGGCAGCCGAGTTGCAAATGATGGTTACATTAATGAACAGGACATTAAAAGAAAAGGGAATGAAAGTGAACGCAAGTAAGACGAAAGTTATGGTTTTTGAAAGAGAAGAAAGTAAAACGATATGTGAAATAAGAATAGAAGGGGAGTTGGTAGAGCAAGTAGATGAGTTTGTGTATTTGGGATGTGTGTTTAGCAGGGATGGTAGATATGATAAGGATATAGAACGACGAGTGAATGCAGGAAATAGAGTGAATGGGGCTCTACACTCTATTGTGAAAAGTCAGAATGTGTCCAAAAAGGCACGTATGGCAATTCACAATGCTGTGTTAGTGCCTACTTTAATGTATGGTAGTGAAAGTTGGGTGTGGCAGAAGAAGCACGAGAGTAGAATAAATGCTGTAGAAATGCGGTCATTAAGGAGTATGTTAGGGATGAATCTGCATGACAGAGTGAGAAATTGTTTAATAAGAGAAGAGTGTGGTTTGCAAGATGATGTTGTGACCAGGATTAAGAAAGGAATGCTTCGGTGGTTTGGTCATGTAGAAAGAATGAATGAGGAAAGAGTGACAAAGAAAATTTATGTTGCAGATGTGAACGGCAGAGTCGAGAATGGTCGCCCTAGGCGAAAGTTTATCGACCAAATTGGCGATATATTGAAAATGGGCCAAATCAAGAGTACCTTTAACCGACGAGCGTGTATGCGTAGGTATATGGATGTGGAAGAAGCGAGAGAGGTCTGTCAGGATCGTGCCAAATGGAAGTCCGTAGTCTCTGCCTACCCCTCTGGGTGACAGGCGTGAGTGTTTATGTTATATGTTATATGATTTATCATGTGTGTCGTGTGAAGTCAAATACCGAATAGACCTTCATGTCTGTGATATTTGCCAATTCGACTTGGAACAGCAAAGTAGGGTTGCGTCCCAGCTAAAACGAGAGGAGGCATATACCCTCCGCAAGTACCTTTGTGGGCCATTACTATAACTGGTACCCTAACTAACGTTTTTTTACTATTCTAAGCCAGGGCTTAACTACAATCTCACTTAATGGTAAGCACACGGGCGAGAATGGTATAATGCACTGACTCAGCAAAAACCTATTCACTCTTGTCTTGAAGACACATATATTGTAATCGGATGGAAAAACGGGTTCTGGTAATTTATACAAATTCTTTGCTGTGAACCGGAGACACTTTTTTACTGGAAGTGAGGCATTCCATTTTAGTACTTTGGGGTGAAAACGCGTCTGGATTCTGGTTCTTAATGGAATATGGCTATGGGTCACAGCATCTACTTACTATCAGGTAGAAAATGAGCTCGTTCATCACTCTTATTGTAAACTCTTATAAGAATATAATGTAACGTCTATCGTATACTATATATCTGTTTTATGTTATAGTAGAGGGAGAAAACGAGCATGCGACTCACCTGATAGTGACTACCGTCGGCTATGAATAACTGCAACACAGACAGTGGTGTGGTAAACAATTCTACAGAGAGGTTGTACATGGAAGAAAACTCATAATTAAATGCACAATGGTTGACCGCCAAGCATTGAGATGTTGAGGACGGTATACTAAGTTTTGACGCGATGTGGGTTCGTGAAATTTGGTAGCTGGAATAAATTATCGAAGCACTACCCGTAGTAGATGCGATAGAAAATGCAAAGTGATACAACATCCTTTCAAAGCGCCAGTGAATCGAGTAGATCAGAAAGAACTCGTTCTTCAACGATTCAAGTCGCTCTGCCCTGGATGCGGTCAAGTGGAAGGGACTAGCTCTGGGATTTACGGCCCAGAGACGAGAACAGTATTCCATATGAGGCCGAACTTGCGTCTTGTAAAGTTGCAAGCGGTGTGCCGGCATGAAATACTGAAGTGTTAGGTAAAATATAAACTTTTATTAGTGCTACTGTCTGCTGCTGCTATATTTCCTTCGTTTTCCCCATCTCACACACAGGGCAATACCCGATCTAACATTCCTCCTCACTTTGATAATTGTTGCTAGTTAAAATTTTGTAGCACGATTTCAAGTTCCTTGCAGATGGTAACAATTTTATTCACACTGAGATCACACCTAATAAAATTTTATAAAGAAATTATATTCAGATCTGGCTCTGTTGAAAAGTCTTATAGTATTAAAGACTCTTTTAAAAACACTAATACTAATATAATTTTTATTGGTCATTTATCGACCCTTTAAATAACAAATGTCGTAAAAGCCAAAATGGTCAAAATTAGTTTTTAACACCTTTATAATCATTTTCGCGCGCTCTATCGACTGCTATATTTGAAAAGTTCATATTCTCAAAATATGTATCTTTTATAACGCGCTGCCGTTAAGGTTAAGAACCTAGTTTGTTTTTATAATAAGTCGTAATGATCATTTTAGAAAGAGATTTTTTATAAATAAAGTTGTAAAAGACATGTGTTATCTTTGCATGGCTTTTGCTACATAATGTGATAAAACCTTAAAAGATTATCTTTGAGCACTTTGTCGCAAAATCAACAACATTATTAACTATGGTCATTACGCCAATTTTTTAATCTGAAAATTTCAAAACAGCAATATCATATGATGTCGTGAAAACGACTACCTTTCAAAATATAGTATTTACACCCTAAACTACCGTAATGTACAGTGTTTAATTATGGATTTTACCGCATTAATAATAATCAAAATTTTTGAAATTTACACGAATTAAAATTATAATTGACTCCGCGCCGCGCGACGCTGTCTCTCATTTGCGCGCGGTGTAGAGACAGGTAACACCCCGCGCCAAACACGCGCGTTTACGCATTCCCCGATCACAGCGTCTCTGCCATATTTATGTTAATTTAGTAAGTAGGGTTTAAAAAATATGTAGGAAAAACAGAGATTTGCTTGAGTGCAAGTTGATTCAGAATCTTTGCATACGGTTCATATTTGGACTTCGAAAATGTGACGATGTCTCCGAATATCGTGAAAAACTCAAGTGGCACAAGTGAATTTATCGATTATATAATTATTTGTATATACTGTGTATTATCCAATAACCTACGTACTTCCTTACCATTTCTCAAAGGTCATTTTATCCTCTGCAATGGTTGCCTGGTAGAGATCGCTTCTAAGCGATAAGTTCGCCAATTGTACCTTTAAATAACATGTTTGTTTTATCTCTCTCATATGTATTTTTGGTGTACAATAAAGTATATTTTTTTATTTCATTCAAAGCTATCCTTTTCATTCCGTATCCGTAATAAATATTTTCTTGGTACCTCATAAAATTCGTTTAAAACTCATCAACGATGCCGTAACACGGGACGCCATCCACTCGTTCTTGAAATAAAATATAAATATTTTACGAGAGTTTTATGCTTGAATTTCGACTATCATTTTGTTCCCAGATTTACTACTAACATTTTACTCAAACCGGGTGACCGTAACAAGTAACACATGATGTTGAAAAATAAAATGAATATTGATTGTAGAGTCTACGTGGGAATTTCTAAGTAAAGAATGTCTCTTATAGTATATGACGAAAAATTACTTTTATGTAAAATGTATGATTCTAATCGTGAATAAGACTAGTGCCTCCTTTATTCTTACTAAACTTTAATGATCTTTTTATAAACGACTTCAAAAAAAAGGAGGTTGTCAATTCGAGTGTATGTTCTTTGTACGTGTGTTACGCGATATCTTCGCAGATTGTGTACCAATTTTAATGATTCTTTTTTTTTTAAATATGGTATATTTCCAGAGTGTTCTTATAGAAAAAATTCTACTCTTAAGGGTAGCAAATAAATAACTCATTATTTAGCAATTTGAAGTCGGGTTTTACTTTTTGTTAAAAGTTATAATTATGTATATAAGGATGTTGTATTGGGTGAAAAGATAAATATTATGAATACAAGTAAGAGTGACACACATCCTCATAATCTACCGGATCATTTGTGGACGCTATGAACTATAAACATCTGCATTTACACTCGATAAAGAATCAAAATATAAATACGTTGTCATCTCTAAGCACAAAGTTAGAATGACTCGTTACAAGTCAAAAGGGTCTCCGGTTCTATAGTCTCACCATACGTAACGCAGCACCATTAACCTGCTAATTCATGCTGGTATTCTGTGAAAGCACGGTCCTTCACTGCTAACCAGCCTATTCATGCTGCAACCATAACATGGCTACGGCGTGGCTTTACTACGTTAAAATACCTACATCATTCTTCAGTTTAAAAAAATGCAGATATTATATTGGCCCTGAGGACGAAGGTGGAATGCCTTCCTCCCGGCACTCATCATTTACTATACGAAAAAAGACAGCATTATACTGAAATTGTTTACTTGTATTCTCTCAAACATGCAAATTTTTTCTTTAAATGCCAAATTGCCCTAGATGCGGTCTATGCTACTAATAATTGATGGGCATAATTTGATAACTACTGCAAAAAACCTATATCAATGTGCCGAGCAAATTTCCTACAGTACCGGTAAGCAGTAGTATTACACACACAAAAAGATTTACTCCTGTATAGTGGAGACGTTTGACATACATAAATGGCATATGTACAAACCAGGAACAAATATTGGTAAACCATTACCTTTTCCGTATGGAATTCGTGCCGCAACCAACGACTTGGCTACTATGCCAATGTTCTTTAAACGCTATTAACGTTATTGACATTTTTAAGCGGAAGAGCAATGCTGCAGCTATATAACTGTTATTTTTGTAGCACGAATGTGTCGGCTCGACCGGGGAAGGACCACGCTCTCACAGGATACCAGAGTAAAATAGCAGTTGAACGCTGCTGTGTTTCATATGGTTATTGTAGAGAACCGGAGGTCCCTTTTACTGGAAGTGAGGCATTCCATTTTAGTAATCACGGGTGACAACGCATCTGCATTTTGATTCGTAATCGTGGATCGATGTAGATGTCTATAGACCACAGCAACCACTTACCAACAGGTGGACTGTGTGCTCGTTTGTTACCCTAATCCTTTAAAAAAAGACACTCCAAGTAATCTTAAGCTACCCTTATTTGTCTTACTTTTTAGGTTCGTTATCCGTAGTTTGTACTATAACGTAGAGATTATATACTCTTTGACCCATACCATTAGTTTCTTTCTCTCTGTCACTTATAATTTGTGTACGTCCGAGATGTCAATATTAGGCTCCAATAAGTACATGTATTTCCATGGCTCCAATAGAAAATCAGTGATGTTGTACTGTTAGTACTGCAGCAAACTTATGAAATGGGGAGAAAACGTATTGGAATGATATGTTTATGTTAAATAACTAGTTTTCTTTCGTTTTCACATAATTTTATAGTTTTATTTATACATATTTCGTATAATAAACATATTATATTTTCTTTTATTTATCATTTGAATATATTTATATAATATACCAACCAGACAAGAATGCAATGATATCAAAAGTAATAATACTTATTATAACCTTAAACCCGATTTTGTCTAGGAAGTCGGTCTCAACAGAGACTAGTTTTCTGCGCAGTACAGGGTTATTGGATCTGTGCACAAACACAGGAGAAACAATTCCCTCACCATAATAGTTCGATGGGATAGCAATCTGAGATATTCGGCGAGAGATATTTCTGAAGGACGGGTGTAAATCACCGCCAATTTCCTAATTCCGGGCTTTTTCTGAGATTTTTTTTGTCAGGAAAAGCCAATAACTAATTTTAACCTTACCTGGGATGCAGAGCCGGTACCACAAGATTAGCAGTTGCGTTTAAACTAACAAAGTAGTTATTTTTCTTATTATTTCGAATAATACACCATTTATAACTACTATTCTAAGAAATTTAAATGCAATAAAATTCGTAAGAAAATCAAATTTTATTTGAGACTATGTGACAGCTTCGAATTTACGATTAAGGTAATTTACTGAATTTCAGAAACGTTATTTACATATTAAGATAAATGAAAAATATAGTTTTTCTACGATTTTCTCGTTTAAACTTATTCCTTAACAAATAACTTACCGCTATGAAGACAGTAACGTAAACGATGAGAACACCGCCGCAGATTTCCCAAGCGTAATGTATTTCAAACTACGATGCCTGTGTGACATTAAAGAGCAAACGAAAAATTACATTTCAGCGCTTGCCACGTTATTATGTAAGTTAAAAGGAACTACATTTTTTGACTTTAGACTGATAGAAACTTAGGAAGCAAAGAAAATTCTTAGTAGTTTAGAAAAGATTAAAAAAAAGTATTTTCATTTCGACTTCAGTCATCATCATCATTACAGCCTTTAACAAGTCCGCTGCTGAACATAGGCCTTTCCCAAGGAGTGCCATAAAGCACGGTCATGAGCCACCTGCATCCATCGACTTCATGCAGGTCTTACCAGGTCGTCACTCCATCTCGGGGACGCCTTACGTTTCGTCCGCTGGTACGAGGCTGCCACTGAAAAACTCTGATTCCCTATCGATTGTTGGTTCCTCGAGCTATATGGCCGGCCCATTGCCACTTTAGTTTACTAATCCGTTTGGCTATGTCGGTCACACTAGTTCTACTGCGGATATCCTCATTTGTAAGTTTATCATGCAGAGAAATTCCAAGCATAGCTCTCTCCATAGCTTGCTGAGCGATCTTGAGATACCTCATCCGACAGCAGTGAAGGACCACGTCTCAGTTTTATAAGTCATCATTGGCAACATGGATTGCTTTTTCAATCTGTTCTTGAAGTTTTGAAGTATACCTGAGGAGAAGATGTGCCGTAATTTCTCGAACGCTGCCCAGCCGATTTGAATCCGTCGATTTATCTCTCGGTCGAAGTTGGAATTACCTAGTCGAACTATTTGTCCCAGGTAACCATACTCGTCAAAAACTTCGAGCTTAGTGCTCCCAACAAATATCGACAACAGTAGTTTGGTTTAAGTCGTATCGGTCCGGAAAAATTGCTGATGGTAATCGATTCTACAAGGAAGTTGTGCGAGGAAGAGTAGTTTTTGATGTTATTCCGATACCATGTTGATGGGGAGGGGGGGGGGTGGGGGGGGGGGGGGGAATGGGGCCTCCGGCCTCCTGCATTCACCAAAACGAAGCGCAGAAGCAGAGCTTCTTCTTCACGCCAGTTCTCGGTTAGGTGGTGGTACCAACACGGCTCGAGCCTGCCCATACGTGCAACAGTAAAAACTGCCGCGTGGATCTACCACAGTTACCGCGGTGCGCAGATACAAGCACTTTATTCCTATACAGCGCAGATGGCTGGTCTGGCCGCTGTGACCGAAATTCAGTTTGGAGGACATTATTACAGATTAGATAAGTTACTACGTAAACATAATTAGTATTACAGGAGTATTTACTTTTGTTTGTATTGCATTTACAGTACACGCTTAGAGTTTAGTTTGTAGAAGTACGGGTAATAAACGTATGCATAATCTACTTAATAGAATAGATGTATGTGGAAGCTATGACCCAAAGGGCTGAAACTATCTTCAACTAACAAACAAAATGCAGATGCACTGCCAACAATCATGTTGCTCTTTCACTCTGTTCTGTGCTGTTATTCCGTAAATTCCATTTGTTTTTTCTACAACTGAAGCAGTTTTTAAAATTTACCAGTATGTATTAAATCTGCTGTTATAACTACTTCAAACTTCATAAAATGTTTGAATTTTTTTTTCTAAAAGTCCGTATCCTTATTATATCATTATCATTCTACTAATGGGTGTCCCACCGCTTCTATACATTTACCACAATCACCACGCTTTGCAGGAATATAGATCACTGTATAAGGCATCAAGCACTGTGTTAGATGGAGTAGGAAAGGTAAAACTAGTAAATTAATTTAAAAAGTAAAGCTATGGCCCGTATAAATCCCACTGTTGGAGCAGGTTTTCTCTAATTTCTAAACTAGCGTAAATACGAAATGGTTATCTATCTGAGACCACAATATCTTCGGACCATTTTCCTAAGTTGATTTACGACGTCCATTATAAGAGATGAATAACGTGGTATATTATATTTTATTAGATAGCTATATTAGTAGTATAGTTGTAGCACGAATAGATTGGCTCGACCGGGGAAGGACCACGCTCTCACGGAATACCAGCGTAAAATAGCAGCATAACTTTGCTGTGTTTTGTATGGTGAGTGTAGAGAACCGGAGACCCTTTTTACTCGAAAAGAGGCATTCCATCTTAGTCTTCACGGGTGACAACTTATCTGCATTTTGATTCGCAAACGAGGAGAAATTTAGATGTCTATGGGCCACAGCAACCTCTTACCATCAGGTGGACTGTGTACTCGTTTGTCACCCTATCCTATAAAAAAATGAATTTATGGATTCTCTTATGCTGCGTCTACACGGTGTTCTCTCTGGTTCATGCGTTCAATTTTCATTCGATTTATTATTGTTACTAACCTTCTGCAAGTCCTTCGTGTATAGTAGGACTCCTTTTCCGTCTAGTTACATAACACCATCTTACCTCTTTCTGCTCAGAAGCATCAGTGCCTACGCTACTGTCCAATTTACAATACATCCATCCATTACAGCCTATAAGATTTCACTGTTGAACATGGGCCTCTCCTATAGATTGCCGCATAGGGTGGATTTTGCCATAATAGACACGCTTGGGGAGCGGGTTGTCAACTGCAGTTTGTTTATTATTTTGAGTTGTTATCACGAAGATGCTGCTGCCTCATTTAATTTAACTCTGTCGGCTCTTACGACACCCATGGGACGATATGCGATAGTGGATATTCTTAAACTGCCACTTTACTGTGTTCCGACCAGAATGGTATAATGTTCTGGTACAATAACAATGTTTGAGCCATTTTATCTTGATCATCAGAAGTGACAACGTACCTGTCTCTTTATGTTTGAAATTGGTTGCAGGTGTTCATGGGCTAAAGAATCCACTTACTATCAGATAGACTTTAAGTTCGTTTATTACTTTCATTTCACAACATAAAAGTTTTACCCTCAAAAATATATTTGCAAATTAAAATAAGGAATTGAAAGTTCACACGTAAATTTCGGAGACAGAGCTATGCGCGCATGGAACTCGTAGTTTGAAATACACTCCATTTTGGTAATTTGTCTCGCCTTTTGTTGCCAAATATTTATCGCTTCATTACGTATCCGCAGCTGTACTTCCTGAAGCAAGTTTTTGAAAAAGTACATGTTTATACCTACACTTAAATTTAATAAATTTAACATCGCTGCAGTGTAAAAGAACACCTGACGGCATAAAAGAACTCACTACTCCATATCATCCTATCAGTGTCATAAGAGGGAAACTGTAACACGAAATGGGAACAGCATTTTCTGACACGTGTCTGCAAAATACAGTAAATAACAGAATTAAAATGCGTCCAGCATAAGCCCCTATTGTTTCTAAAAAATCGTTTAATATGTATATGTTTTAGATCCTCGCATATCCAAGACGAATAAGTTAAAAACATAAATATCGTTCTTCAAACAGTAGAATAATGAAATACAACTGTAATGCTATCCAAATAAGTACGTCACTTATCCGAAAGTAGCTATCGAAAATAAACTTTTACGAGCCGCAAGATTTTAACTTGTTGAGCAGTTTCTGTTTCCATTTTACCAGTGCCGGCGGAAGTTTACCAGTTGGTATAAATGGCCACTGCTTGCTTCATTAGAGAACAGGAAATGTTTGGAAATAGTCGGTATGGAAAGTAAATCATTGTGTGGCTGTAATGTGCACTAAAAAGAACTTAATGCGCTAAAAAGAACTTAATAATACTATATAAACTTGACTTTAGAGCAATTCTTATAGAAAAAACTTTTAGTGTAAAACACATACTTTTAACAAGCTGTGGTAGTTCAGGGGCTGAGCGCTCGCTGTAAACATTACAGTACGCAAAGAACACAAATTCGAATCCCGCCGGCACAAATAAAGTTGTTAATTACAATTTTAAGCGCTCGCTCTACGGTGAAGGAAAACAACGTGAGGAAACCTACATGTCATCTCTAGTAGTATATACAGTGCATATAATAAGAAAATTTGTAAATGGTACAGAAACTCGTAAATTTATATTTTTTTACTCGTACGGTCAAACCAACACCACTGTATCAAATCGCAGTGCTGTTTGTAATTAGCCGTTTTTGTAGCCTTGAACTTGTTAACAAAACTATATAAAACAGTGGTAGAGCCACGCGGCAGCTTTTGCTGTCGCACGGATGGGCCGGCTCAAACCAGGGCGGTACCACTACTTCACAGAATACCAACGTGAAGTAGAGGTTTACCTCTGCGTTTCGCTTGGTGAGTGCAGGTGGCCGGAGGCCCTTTTTACTGGAAATGAGGCATTCCGTCTTAGTCCTCACGGGTGACAACGCATCGGCATTTGCATCGAGGATTGATGTAGATGTCTATGGGCCGCTGCAACGACTTACCATCACTGTGGTGGACTGTGTGCTCGTTTGTCACCCTTATCCTATAAAAAAATGTGTAACATTAGTTAATAAACGGCCACTAGGAATGGTGTAATCTCTGGTGGAAAATCAAAAAAAACCTGTATGTCTCAAAAATTAAAAAAGAAAACATTTCAAATACATTCAAAGCCCACCAATACGAAACGGTATAGTGTGGCGGACTTTTCCTGGCCCTAAAACCTTTTCAAAAATGAGAGGAGGCGCCCAAGAGTGTCTTATAGTAGGCTTTAACTTAACTTTAACAAAACTTCTACATGTATTGAATGCGCACGTATATTTTAGTTATTATATCAAAGTATTCTACAATAATTACAATACAACAATACGCTATAATAATACGCTTCAGGGCCAGTCAGATAAATAAGAAATTGAAAGTTATTAAATTAAAAGGTTTCTTGAAAAACATAATATGCAATCCTATGAAGTAAGGTCTTACCGTAAAGCGTTAGAAAATTCAATAACCCATTTCGTCCCGTAGGCGACGTAACAGGCTACAGAGAGAAATCAAACTAACTAATGAATGGAGAGCAAAAATATTCCTAATAAAAGTAAAAATAATAAAAAAAAGGTTATACCCGATAAGCGTGGCAACTATGATAAATATCTCTTTTATAAGTCACTGTGTGAGGGCCTATGTTCCGGAATGGACATTGATAAGCTGTAATTTAAATTAATGGATGAATAATAAATTTAAAAGAAGAATTTGGTAAAAACAACACACTTTCTAATGATGTCCTTTTGATTAATTCTTAGGCCACAATCACTGATAGACATTCTGATGCACATTCAGAAAACACTTTCAAATACCATCAGAAGCTTTTAACTGCTACATGTCTGATATAGACCGCGAGTTTACTCACAAACTCAGAAGTACTATTTCTTTATAGCCTTCTTTTGTTGTTCTGAATTCAAATCAAATCAAATCATTTACTTGCAATCCAAGTGTACATAAATCGTCTTAACACTTTCACTGTCCGGTTTCCAGACACAATAGTAAGACAATAGCATTGCTCTATATGTAGTGCACGGGACAGCGAAAGGGTTAAATTAAAAATTTGCTTACAACATAGACACCCTTTTAAGACACTGATAATTTCGCAAGGCCACTGCTTATACATAAAGTTTAAAATATACTTTGAAGCTAGAATAATATAAAAATACATAATAGTGTTATTTTTTGTTATCTAAATATTCCTCCACCGAGTAGAGGGGATTTTGTTTTAAATATTAACTAAGGCTTGATTTAAATTTAATAATTCTGTTGTTTTTATTGATTTGTCTAAATTTATTATAATTTTTTTATTTTTATTGCCATATAGTAGGGGCTTGTTTTTAACAATTTTATTCGCGACTGCGGTAGGTACAATTTAACGTGTATTTATGTCATGTGTATTTTTAATTTTCTTAAAAATGTTGCAAATTTTAGGAACAAACGGGCATAGATCATAAATACTAACAGTGTAAGCTATAATATTTAGTTTTTTGAAATATGACCTACAGCAATTAATATTATATATTTGGGCTAGTATTCTACCGCACTTTTTCTGGACAATAAATAGCTGCTGCACACCGACGCTACTTCCCCACAATATAAAACCGTACTTAAGCCACAAATGAGCTTAGGCATAGTAAGCTGACAGTGCCGTGGCTGTGTGAGTAGTGTATATAATTTGAAATAAAGCATACATAAATTTTGATATTTTAGACTTTGTATAATTAATGTGCGTTTTCCAATTGATGTTTGAATTTAATTTCAAACTTAAGAGATGAAAAGTATCAACTGGATTTTAATAATTTTTTTGTTTAAAATTAACATACTGCTTTTATATGTTTGAATTTGTATAATTTAAATTTATTGTAGTTCATTTCTAAGTTTTGATTTTACAGCCAACTTGTTATAGTTTCCCAGAATGATTGTTCGCATAAAATTGTTAAGGTAACTCAGCGTAAAATAGTCTCTTCGTGGTGTTGTGTTTCGTATGGTGAGTGTAGAGATACGAAGGAACTTTTTACTGGAAACAAGGCACTTTATCTTAATACTCAGGGGTTGACAACGTAACTGCGTTTTGATTTAATGTAGATGTCTATCGGCTACAGCATACCACCATACCATCAGGTGGACTGTGTGCTCCTTTGTCACCCAAATATATATATATATATATATATATATATATATATATATATATATATATATATATATATATATGGGTGACAAATATACTCACCTTCGATTTGCCGATGATATAGTCCTTACATATATAGTCCTGAACATGGACAAAACAAAAATCATGTTAACGTCCATGTCACACCTATACCAGTAGTTGATGGGAGCACTAAGCTCAAAGTTGTTGACGAGTATGTTTACCTGGGACAAATAGTTCGACTAGGTTAGTCCAACTTTGACCGAGAGATCAATCGACTGATTCCACTCGGCTCGGCTGGGCAGCGTTCGGGAAACTACGACACATCTTCTCATTAGACATACCTCAAAACCTGAAAACGAAATTGTACAACCAATGCGTCTTGCCAGTGATGGCTTACGGATCTGAGACGTGGTCCTTCACTGCTGGCCGTATGAGGAAGCTCAAGATCGCTCAGCGAGCTATGGAGAGGGCTATGCTCGGGGTGTCTCTGCGTAATAATCTTAGAAATGAGGATATCTGCAGTAGAACCAGAATAACCGACGTAGCCCAACGGATTAGTAAGCTCAAGTGGCAGTGGGCCGGCCATATAGCTCGAAGAACCGACAACCGATGGGGAAGAAAGGTTCTCGAGTGGCAGCCTCGTACCGGTCGGCGAAGTGTAGGGCGACCCCCCACTAGATGGAGTGACGACCTGATAAGACATGCAGGAAGTTGATGGATGCAGGTGGCTCAGGACCGTGCTTTGTGGCATTCCTTGGGGGAGGCCTATTTTCAGCAATGGACTTATGTGAGGCTGTAATGATGATGATGATATAAACAAGTTGATTCGAACTGTTTTTGTCAATTTTAACTTTGGTTTATTAATTGATTTTTTTTATAGGTTAAGAGTGACAAACGAGCACACAGTGCACCTGATGGTAAGTGGTTCCTGCAGCCCATAGACATCTACATCTATCCTCTATTACAAATCAAATTGTAGATGCGTTGTCACCCGTGAGGACTAAGATGAAATGCCATATTTCCAGTAAAAAGGGCCTCCGGCCACCTGCACTCACCAAGCGAAACGCAGAGGTAAACCTCTACTTTACGCTGGTATTCTGTGAGGTCGTGGGTACCATCCCGGTTCGAGCTGGCCCATCAGTGCGACAGCAAAGCTGCCGCGTGGCTTTTCAACTGTTAAATTATCTGGAAAAAAACCGATGTTTAGGTAAGGTATTTCAGAAATTGTGACCATTGTTTGTTAAAATCTATTTCGTTATAATCACCACCTACGATTTCCAAAGTGTGTGGCAAATATGGCGATGCATATCAGCAGATTGAGATGAGATGCGGCTTAACTTTATATCTTGTCCTTGGAGACAGGTCTGCTTCTCGTCTTAAGATCCGTTGAGCTGCGCGGATGTCATTACCGATATGATACATCAAGCGAAGGAGTATTTCATTCTTTTTTGTTTATATGTCTATTGGTGGAAAAGCTCAAAACCTAAAAGATGGTAGATTGGTGCCACAAAATGCCACCGAAAAGTGTTAAACTCTGTGGAGAGATGTGTTAAAAAGCTTATTGGTAACCTTAATTTGTTTGACAGCAAATTTGTAAGCTTAGAGTACAAGCACAGAGTAGCCAGCTTCTCGATATTCTATAGGAACCATTTCGGAGAGTGTATGCAGGAATTACATGATTTAATTCCTTCCTCTACTTTTCACAACCAGGCGGTCGGAGAGTTTGCTTCATCTTTTCGTTATGAGTAAAGTAAAGGAGTGAAATAATATGCCATCTGTCTCAGCCCGAATACAATCTGGACGTTTTCAAGGCAAGAGTATACAGGCTTTCATTACACTTAGACATTGCTATTAACTATCTGGGGCTTCATCACTACTTATCACTAGTAGGGATTGTGGCCAAACTACACATACTTTATGACATATTGATTGAAATCCGCTCGGTTTAAAACCCCATGGCCCAAAAGTTACGGGAACGCTTCCACACACAGTCCCACCAGTGCCGGCCCGCTGCATGGTAACCCCTCCTCAGGAGAAGAAAATTCGTTCTGCTTAGTTTTCTCAAGAAATTTGCATAAGAACATAAGGCGCGCCTTTCTTTGCGGCCTCTAACACCACCTGCGCAACGAACCCTACTAGTCCATGGGGCCAGAAAAATTGAGAACTCGGAAACAAAAACCTTCCTGACCACAGCGGCGGAATCAGGTTCTATGGCTACGCCCGTCAACACGATCGGCCGCGAATGGTAAGGAGAGTAGCGCATCATAATACTGACATCCTCTACCCGCGGCCCCAATATCAACTTATCAATAGTGCGGCCTTGCCAGGTCGTGGAAATGAGGGTGAGTGGCGCATCGCTATATCATTACTCCTCTTCCCGGGAGTCCACCTAGGCTGCGGAGACAGAGGGAGGGGACACCCCCTTCGCCGTAAAGGCCTCATCGAATAGGCTTTCCCCTTTCCCTCTTGGTGTGACCAAATCGGGCCAGACATGTGAGTTCCTGCGAGTTCTATGTGAGTGACCAAGCCACGGTTACTAAGACCTCCCCGCCACGACAAAGCGCGCGGAATTCGTTCGGGTTGGGAGTACGCGAGCAACCTTGCTTGTATCCCCGCTGGTAACAATTAAATTTTTAATTAGAATTTTAAATGCTGATTAACCACGCACAGGTGCAATGAAGAAAAACGCCATGAGGAAGATATGTTTGTGACGTCACATATGGTCTGGAGCAGTGTGACGAACAAATCGTTTCATATCCCTCTCAAAAATAAGTGGAATCTATGCCCAGTCGTGGACGTATATAACCTATAGATTTCTTCTTCTTCTTCTACCGAGCGTTTATCCCGGTTGCTCATCCCGCCCAGCGCGGGAGAACCCAGGGTCCGCTTTCCTGCACTTCCTCCTCCACTTTGCCCGGTCTTCGGCGTCCCTCACAACTAGCCCATTGGCGCGCATGTTATCCTGCACGACATCAAGCCAGCGTTTCTTGGGTCGTCCTCTACTCCTGGTGCCAGGCAGGGTCATATCCAGGCATTTGTTTCCCACGTAACTTGCCGGTCGTCGTAAGACGTGGCCGTACCAGCGGAGGCGACTTTCCTGCAGCTTGTCAGCAATGTCACGGACATGGAGGCTGCCGCGGATGTATGTATTCCGTACACGGTCTTTCCGCGTGACGCCACACATCCAACGCAGCATGTTCATCTCCGTGACATGCAACAACTGCCTGGTGTCGCTCCAGCACCGGCCACGCCTCACTGCCGTACGTAAGGACAGGCCTTATGATGGTCTTATAGACCTGTCCCTTCATCTTGACCGGCATTTTGGGGTCACAAATGACACCCGTCACCTCGCGCCATTTCGCCCAAGCCGCTGATATACGGCCTTGATGTCGCGATCGATGTCTCCGGACGCATCAAGCACAGATCCGAGGTACTTGAAATTGTCCGTGCGCTCGACGGTGTCGTCGCTATACGGAGAGACGTCAGATCTGTGCTGTTGCAGGCCATATACTCCGTCTTCGCCACGTTTAGCTTCAGCCCGCCGTTCTTAAGCGCCTCCCTCCATACGTGCACGCGTCTGGTAAGCCGTCCTTTGTCCCCATCTACCAGTGCGATATCATCAGCGTACATAAGCAGCCAAGGCTGCGGTAGTTTTTGTACGCTGGCTGACAGTTCGTCTAATATCACACTGAAGAGATAGGGGCTTAAGACGGAGCCCTGATGCACGCCTACGGTTATGGGGAAGGGGGCGCTATCACCAACAGCGGTCCTGACTATTGAATCGGAGTTGCGGTACATGTCACGTACGATTTCCACGTAGGTCTCTGGTACCAACTTCGACCGCAACGCCCACCAGATCATCTCCCTAGGAACACAGTCAAAGGCCTTCTGTAGGTCTAGGAATAAGAAATGCAGAGGCATATTCTCTTCCCTGTGCTTCTCCATGAGGATCCTTAGGGCGAATATAGGGTCCATGGTACCGCGTCCTGGTTGGAAACCGTACTGGGAGTCCGACACTGTACACTCCTGTCGGATCCTGGTGTCAATAATGCGCTCGAAGAGCTTCATGGTGTGTGACATCACCTTTATACCGCGGTAATTACCGCAATCCTGAACGGACCCTTTACCCTTGTGGACCGGCGTTATTATACTAAGCCGCCACTGATCGGGCATTATTCGGGCGCTCAGGATTTTATTATAAAGGTTGGTAAGAATGCACACACCACGAGCCCCCAGCGCTTTCTACGCTTCAATTGGCAGCTCGTCTGGTCCGACAGCTTTCCGATTCTCCATGTGACGAAGAGATGCGAGGACCTCGTCAGGTGTAATCGGTGGCACGAGTCCATGGTTCGGGAGTTGTTCGGGAGGGTGTACTTCCCGTGCTGAGTATTCAGCAAAACGTGGAAATAAGAGCGCCATCTCTCCTTCACCGCACGATCATCGTCCAGGAGATCGCCATTAGGGCCGTTGACGCTGCAGCAGCGAGTAATATCTTGCTCTGCTTTGGCCCTAGAGCGCGCCAGTTTATATATGAGCTTGTGCCCCTCAGGAGTGTCCAACTTAGCATATAATGGTTGCAAGTGGTCACGCCTGGCTCTGGCTACAGCTTTCTTGGCAGCTCTTTTCGCTGTCTTGTAAGATGCGCGATCTTCAGGAGATTTGGTCGCTTGCCACGTCTTGAAGAGTGCTTTCTTCTCCGTAATGAGCCTTGACTGTGGCGTCCCACCACCAGGTCTCCTTGTCGATTTTGCGGCCCCCTTTCGCCACGCCGAGAACTCGCTTTGCCGTCTTTGTGATTGCTGTCTGAATGGTTTTCCAGCACTCTTGGACGGACTTGCCTGCTGTGTCGAAACTAATATCCCCAGCGGCAGAGTCAAACTCTGAGTATCTGGTTTGATCCAGAAGCCACCACTTGATTTGACGGCGGCAACGTTCGGCGTGTCTGTGACGGGGTTTTACGCAGAGGTTCATGACAAGAAGCCGGTGTTAGTCAGTGAGACACTCACCGGGTATGACCTTACAGTTGACCACGCGACTGATATGACTTCTCCTGGTCAGTAGATAGTCGATTTGATTGGCGTTCCGACCGCTCCTGTAGGTAATCAGGTGCTCGGTTTTCTTTTTGAAGAACGTGTTCACCACGGCCAGGTCAGCTGCAGTGCAGGTTCTGAGAATGGTTTCCCCCTCTGCGTTTCTTCAGCCGTAACCATAGCCGCCGTGGACACGTTCATACTCCCCCTGCACCTCGCCCACATGACCGTTCAGATCGCCACCAAAACGACATCGTGGGACAACGGTATTCCGCGTAGTACATCTCCGAGCCGATCCCAAAACAGCGTCTTATCCGCGTCGCTGCAGCCGACCTGTGGGGCGTAGGCACTTATTAAGTGGGTCACGACCCCCTCAACAAGCAACCTTACTACCATAAGTCGGTCGCATATGCGTCTAACTTCCAAGACGCTATCGTGGAAATGCTCGGCGAGCACCACTGCCACACCGTTCTCCCCACCAGAAGAGCCTGTATAAATCAGCTTGTAGCCGTGCCCAATATTCCGGCTCCTGTTGGCCTTCCACCGTGTCTCCTGCAGGAATGCCACTGCCACTTTACGCCTGGCAAGTATGGCCGCAAGCTCTGCGGAGCGTCCCGTAAGCGTGCCAATGTTCCAGTTTGCAAAGCGAATCTTCGTAGTTGGTGCTAACGTCTTTAGCCGGGCTCGCACGGGGCCCGGTAGCCCTCGCATACTTGTCGCAGGGTTAAGACGATCCCCATGCGCGTCGTTATGCGGCGACGCCCTAGTCCTAAACGTATCTCTCTTTCTTTTACTATTCATTTTTGAGTGGCTTAGTGCCAATTACCGGGGCGACTGCCGTTTGACCCCCGAACCCCTAGGACGAATCCCAGAGGAGTGGTATCGCCAGAGCCCTTTCCGTTGTCCAGCAGGTGCGCCACGTGCAGGCGGGGTTGGCTTGGGCTCCAAGATCTTAGCGGAGCCCCTTACACCCTATAGATTTCACTTAATATAAAATACTAATATTGAAGATATTTCTTTAATAATGATTATCACCTTGATTTTTTGTACTTTGTTACCTTGATTATTTGTAGAATAAAGTTTCAAAGTATAATGCTTGTAACTCCCAATACAATACGAGCAATTCAAAACGTCTATGAAATAAAATAACACATCTTTTAAATTTAAAAATTACTTGAAAATTATACAGCTATTGTTTACATACGAATATATTGTTTACGCTGAAACACGCAGGCATCGTGTAATTTACACTCCGCTTGGGAAATTCGTCGTTGTCTTGACACCGCTTCTGTTGTCATGTATCTGTCGCAGCACGTAGAGAGTAATTGTGTTTTGTGTTTTGCGCGCAGCACACTTCCTAACTTGCCAAAGGAGAATGGGATTTTTCGGCCTGAAGTTAACTAATTGGTTTATACTTTAAAAAATTGGCTATATTTTTCTAAAGTTAAATACAGAAAACTAGCTCATTTTACAATCTAGATTTCGAAAAAATATTAAAATAAGAAATAAGTTAGAAAATCGAATGTATTGATGCAATCGATTTCATATTTATTCGGATCCTAAAAAATTAAATGATAAAGCTGATACATTGATATGATATATTCATTTGGAAATAAAGTATATTATTATTTGCATAAGGAAAAAAGAAATGAACATTTTATGGAAATAAATCGATTACCATGAAGAATACACTAGTGAAATGCTCTTTTCTGTACACTACCTACCACTAGTAATTTCTATTAGTTTGATTTGACAGTTCAAACTTCAAAACTATTTATTTAAAAGAAAAAAGAAACAGACCAATTTTCGATTTGATTTAATCCAGCATTTTAATATCTATCTTTAATTATTTATCTGTGTTAACTAGGCAGATAAAAAACATATCTACAAAATAATATGAAAAATACAAAGTAATCAACATGCCAACAAATAACAGTAACAACAATAATTCAAGTAATCGATCTCAGATCGATATTTCTAATATTAATTTCAATTAGTTATTGCTGTTTTAATTTTCGTTAATCGTTTCACTATTTTGTTTCCTAGATAATTTCAGCTTTTCTTTGGTGATTTTATACTTATCCGGCTTTTATATCTATAAGTAATTATAGTGAAAAATAACCTGTTACAGTGTTATAACAGTGAAAAATCTTCTGTTACAGTGTAGGTAATAGATAATCACTTTTATTTATTCTTCAATAACTCAGCTCCTAGATTGACGAATCTAGCCAGATTTTCAGCTATGAATTGTTTGTATATAAGCTTTCAAATTGTCTTTCATCTTGTTAACATCTGGGCCCAAAAATGTATGGAGATGTATCCTTCTCCTTTATTTATTATTAAATAAATCTTACTTTGTCATATAAATTTTTTATTAGGTTTAATTTATAATTTAATTTTATTATCTATTTTAAATTAATATTAAGGCTAAGTATACCAATTCACAATAATTTCTTATATTTTGGCGAACACTACACATTGAATAAAACTACTTTCACGAATTTTATCCCGATAACTCATACCTTTTGCATACCTTAAGCGCTTAAGAAAGCGCAAGGTATGTTCTACTATCGCCTAAAAATTAAGATTCCAACGTTTTATCGAATAAAATCGTATCTAGCAATCATATTATACATATAAATGATATAAAAAGCACATTGTTAGAAAGATAAATGATTGTTGAATTTATTAATATTTTTTTAAAATCGATTAATTGCTAGTTTTAAATAAAAAAAGGGGGTTTAGTGGCTTATGGTGTGGATTTATCAAGCCCGGAAGGCTTGTAAACACTCTAACTTTTGAAAATATCAATTGTTTAACTCAATCTATTTTTTAATCTCTTCATCTATCATGTGGGAAGCCACTGAATGTAAATGGCAGTGTAATTTTGTTTTGTTTAGCTATAATTAATTTTTTTCGGCTCCAAAATGGCGAAATTTTCGTTGATTTGGTAGCCTTGTATGTAAATTAATTCTGTAAAGGGAGCTAAAGCCACAGAGTAGTTTACTCACTCAGTTCGACGCACAGAGTGCTTTTTATATACTGGTCAGTGGCCGTCGTGAGTGGACATTGTTTCGGATGTTTGCAGATTATTAATGCAAATTTCTTAAATACCTGATTATAATAATAATAAGAGATTTTTTATTACAATATTTTAAAAGCACAGAATAAATAATAGTAGTACGTACTAAAAGTAAGTAGTATCAATTTTTTTGTCATGGGTGACATTTTCATCGTTTCCGCGTGTTGAAACCGATAGGGTTGTCGAAATATAAATCCAAGATGGCGGCCGCAATAAGTATACATTTTTTCATCATGGGTGTCATTTTCATGGTTTTCGAGGGTGTTGAAGCCGATAGTGCTGTCGAAATGTAAATCCAAGATGGCGGCTGAATTAGGTACCAATTTTTTCATCATGGGTGTCATTTTCATGGTTTTCAAGGGTGTTGAAGCCGATAGTGCTGTCGAAATGTAAATCCAAGATGGCGGCTGCAATAGATATCAATTTTTTCATCTTGGGTGTCATTTTCATGGTTTTCGAAGGTGTTGAAGGGAATAGTGCTGTCGAAATGTAAATCCTAGATGGCGGCTGCAATAGGTATAAATTTTTTCATCATGGGTGTCATTTTCATGGTTTTCGAGAGAGTTGAAGCCGATAGGGTTGTCGAAATGTAAATCCAAGATGGCGCCTGCAATAGATATCAATTTATTCATCATGGGTGTCATTCTCATGGTTTTCGCGGGTGTTGAAGCCGATGGTGCTGTCGAAATGTAAATCCAAGGTGGCAGCTGCAATGGCTATCAATTTTTTCATGATGGGTGTCATTTTCATGGGTTTCGAGGGTGTTGAAGCCGATAGTGCTGTTGAAATGTATTTAAACTACTTTAAAAATTCCGTATAATCATGTTATACGTATTTTTTTTATGCGCTTAAGGTATGCCCAATTGGATTTACCAATTATTTTCTTAAATTCCCGATGTTTCTTAATTATATAGCTTTGCTAAATGTGTGAGTCATCCGAAATCCTAACAACACCGCAGGTGTGCAGAAAAAAGACCCATACGAACCGATATTTAAACGGTGAATCTCACCATCATTCGTCACAGTTAGCTACCGACGACAAATGTTTGTTACAAAGAGCACGAGGTATCTCTGACAGAAAACACCTGGTTGCCGAGTTTCAGCACGTCAAGCAGGTTCTGCACAACAAGCTTCGGGTCCCGTTTCTAAGTCACAGTAACCGAGTGATGCCGGCCACAGTCGAGCGTGTGTGCTGTACTACCATATATCAGAGGTGTCACAGCAGGCAAGATTGGCCACATCTTGAAGTGAACTTCTATTAGAACACTCTTCAAGCCGCCAAAAAGAAAATAAGAATATTTAGTTATTATTACCCGTCAAGTGTAATATCTACTGGTCTACAAGATGGAAGTGTTTTTTTATAGGATAAGGGTGACAAACGAGCACACAGTCCACCTGATGGTAAGTGGTTGCTGCGGCCCATAGACATCTACATCTATCCTTTATTAAAAATCAAAATGTAGATGCGTTGTCACCCGTGAGGACGAAGATGAAATGCCTTATTTCCAGTAAAAAGGGCCTCCGGTCACCTGCATTCACCAACCGAAACGCAGAGGTAAACCTCTACTTCACGCTGGTTTTCTGTGAGGTCGTGGTACCACCCCGGTTCGAGCCGGCCCATCCGTGCGACAGCAAAAGCTGCCGCGTGGCTTTACTACTGTAGAAATGTAGTGTCTATGCTTAATTGTGAATATGATTTCTCATGTATGGGGCAAACAAAACGATCTATTAAAAGCCGCGTAAAATAACACATAGTTGACGTGAAACACCAACGTCCTGGGAAGTCTGCAGTTTGTGATCATATCCTGGACGGCCCCCGCCATTAAATTAGATTTTAATAGACCAAAAATTCTCGCGAAAGAACTTCGAACTGCCAAGGATGATACCTGAGGCTATTGGAATTTAAAAAAAGCATCCTAATTTCAATAGAGAGAGTGACTGGGTACTACCACCTGCTCGGGATCCTGTAATTAATAAAATTAAAACAAAACCCAAGAATAGCACTGCAAGACTTCAAGAAACAGTAAGTTCATTCTGCGTAGATCGGACCTAAGCTAATAATTGAAAAGCTAAAGATACTCCGGGTAACTATGACATCGGGACGTCATTTACCTTAGTTCCCGGTAACCATGGGTGCTGCATAGCACCCGAAACGTCCGTAATTTAAAACAAGTATAATTAAAGGCGATGAAATCCTCAAAAGTAGTTTTATTAAAATGTATAGCCATTCAACAAAAAAACCCAGCTAGCGTTCTTGGCACTATACCACGAGGAGTAGGAGGACTGTGTGATAATTTAAGTTTATTTTTATTATGGTTAAAAATATGGTAAATTTTAATTGTTTATAAATTTTAAAGTAGATATTACTAAATTACATTCATCCTTATAAATACAGCCGTTCAGAGATCACGTAGGCATTAAACATAGGCGTCCCTCAAGAAATGTCACAATACATGGTCCTAAAACACCTACAACTATCGGCCTACGGCATGTCTTATCAGGTTGTTACTCCATCTAATGGATGACCACCCTACTCTGCGCTTTTCAATACTCAAAACTTGAAAACAAGTGTGTTAAGCCAGTGCATGTTGCCAGTGATGTCAAAATTAAGTTTCTTTCTCGGTCGAGTACATTTGGATGCAACAACAATTAAGTTTTCACAATAACCATATAATAAGGAGTCATTTAGCGCACGCTTTATTAATTATTTTTCTCAAATGTATTGTTTTGATTTATTTCAGAAGACATAACACTGTTTTATCCTTACAGCATAATTAATTACCTCTTAAATAGTATTTGACTTACTACTCAACTACGTTGCCCTTTACAATTACAGATTATTAAAGACTGTTGCATATTATGATATGTAGTGGGTAGTTTTTAGCCGGTAAGCGCGCATTGTATTTCCGTTGCAGTTCAAATAAATGCCTGTACTCGACGCATGCCTTTTATTTATCAGTGGCGACGAGGATAAAATGTGGTTCGGTGGGAATAATTTTAATTGATCGTGTCGTAGACAATAGTCGCAACAATGTCTGTAGGCAAAATCAAGGACTTTGATGTGAAAACCGGCAACTGGTCAGCATATGTGGATCGGTTAGAAATGTATTTTGTGGTTAACAAAATAACGGATGATTTACAGTTACCAACTTTAATCGCGCTCATCGGTGAAGAAACATACGAATTGTTGTCTACGTTGGCGAGTCCTAAGAAACCGTCAAGTCTATCGTATGCGGTCGCGGTGGATCTACTGCGTGCACATCTACAACCGACACCATCAATCCTGGCAGAACGGTACAGATTTCGTCAAAGACGGCAAGTAGCAGGCGAATCGATAGCGAACTACGTGGCAGACTTGAAAAAGATGGCTAGATATTGCGAGTTTAATACTAACTTAGAGGAAAACCTACGAGATCAGTTTGTGTGCGGTTTGCGGAGTGATTTTATTCGACAGAGGTTATTTGCAGAAAATGATCTTGATTATAAAAAAGCGCTACAGTTAGCTAATACCCTAGAGGCAGCCGAGCGGGATGCGGGAGCTGTGGAGGGCTCGCGGGAACAAGATCCGGACCGGGAACTTAGCGAGAAGATACATAAGTTAGGAAACAGAAATTGTTCAGCGTGCGGTGGCGACAAACATAGCTCACTAAATTGCAGGTATAAAATTTTTGAATGCAGTTACTGTGGAAAAAAAGGCCATTTGCGAAGAGTATGCATGAAGAAGGAATTCGATCGTCGAATGACATCGGATAATTCAAATTCAAACGGTCACGCAGAGGTCGCGTGCTCGGCCACAGCACGGACGGCGGGAAGCAGCGCCGCGGGGTGGAGCCGGCGGCGGCACGCGGTATGCGGATGCCTGCTCGAGCAAGCGCTAGCGCGGGCACCCACACTGCGGCCGGTGCGGCGCACTGGTTGAGCGGGCCGGCGACGGGTGACGTCTCTGAGGATGATCAGAACGCGTCTGATGATGGCGAGGAACCGATGTATCAGATATCTTTAGCGAAGTATAGACCGGTGTGTATGAACATAATTATAAATAATAAACCCTTAAAAATGGAAGTCGATACAGGCTCGGCATTATCTTGTATAAGTTATTCAACATACATTAAATTATTTAAGGAGTTACCTTTAAAAACTTGTAAATTAAAATTAAAATTTTACGATGGTTCAGCTATTTATCCGATAGGGTACTTGGAGACAAATGTTGAGTATAATAATAATGTAAAACAGTTAGATTTATATGTAATAAATAAGGGTAGCACTAGTTTATTAGGGAGACAGTGGCTGTCTGAATTGCGTATAGAAATACCTAAGCTAAGTAAGTGTACAGAAATACATAATATGGTACCATGTAAAAATAACTCGCTTAATGATATTATTTCCAGACATGAGAGTCTATTTGACGGCACATTGGGCAGGTATACTGGTGAAGAGGTCAAGCTGCACGTGAGCGAGGGAACGCAGCCGATTTATTGCCACGCGCGACCCGTGCCGTACGCGCTACTCCCGCGGGTGGATGCAGAGTTGGACGCGATGCTGCGCGCAGGCGTCGTCGAGCCGGTGGACCGCTCGGACTGGGCCACGCCGTTGGTTATAGCGAGGAAGGCGGACGGCGGAATACGGCTGTGCGCGGATTATAAGGTGACACTGAACAAAGCTTTGTTGGTCGATAGGTACCCGGTTCCAAAAGTAGAAGATTTATTTAGTGGTTTGAGTGGTAATCGTTACTTCACCAAGCTAGATCTTTCACAAGCATATAATCAGTTACTTTTAAATGAAACGTCTAGAAACTACACTGTTATTAATACGCATAGAGGACTGTTTAAATACAACCGCCTAATGTATGGTCTCGCTTCTAGTCCCGGAATTTTTCAAAAGATAATGATAAATCTCTTTAAAAATGTACCGGACGTGGTTGTGTTTTACGACGACATACTAATAAAAAGTAAATCGTAGAATTCGCACTTTAAAAGTATAGAACAAGTATTTAGTATCTTGGAAACTAACGGATTGAAAATAAAAAAAGAAAAATGTGAATTTATGGCTCCTCAAGTAAAATATTTAGGATTCATAATAGATAACAAGGGTGTTCGAGTAAACCCGGAAAAGTTAAAGCCTATTTTAGGTATGCCTCATCCAACTAATATATCAGAATTAAAATCGTTTTTAGGCATGGTTAATTTCTATGGGAAATTAATAAAAAATTTAAGTACTCATATTACCCCTCTTTATGACTTATTAAAAAAGGGTAAACATTGGAGATGGACAATGTCACATACAAAGTGTTTTAATAAAATTAAAAAGCTTTTGTGTGGTGCGGAAGTGTTGACACATTTTGATATGTCGTTGGAGAGCATAGTAACATGCGGTGCCAGCTCGCGTGGGCTCGGCGCGGTGCTGGCGCAGCGCGCGCCCGCCGATTAGACAATTTGCGGCAGGTGAGAAGGTCTGGTTTAGAGACTATTACGGCGTTGATAAGTAGACGGAAGGGACAATAATAGAGAGGACAGGTAGTACGGATTACAAAGTCAGATCTATTACTGGAACCGAGGAACACAGACATATCGACCAACTAAAGCGAAGAGTGTCAAACGATGTAACCAAAATAGTAAACTTAACACGTAATGATAATAACAATCGTAACAGTCACACAATACGCGAATCACCTGTAAAAAGATTCCGCCCTTCGCTAATGTTTCCAGTAAACAACAACAAACAGTCCGACGCGCCAGTTAACAGGCCAAGCGCGGCCTTACCGGAGGGCGCATCGCCAAACCCAACCGACGACACTGACACTGTATTAACGGCAACTTCGCCAACGTCGAACGTGCCCAATGTGCGGAAAATAGATAATCATGGCTCGAACAACAATGTCACTAATGAATCACGTGGTGTTCGCCGTGTATGTAAACCAGTCAGACGATATGGTATAGATGATTGTTACAAGTAATAATTAAAAAATTGAAAGAGAGAAATTGTATGTAATATTTACATTGTATGTACATTGATATTATTTTCTTAGGCAGAATATTTGTAACAGTATAAAATAATTATGTTTAAATATAACTTATGTTCTTAGTCATTATGTATAGTACAAAATAAGGGTGGAGGTGTTGCATATTATGATATGAAGTGGGTAGTTTTTAGCCGGTAAGCGTGCATTGTATTTCCGTTGCCAGTTCAAATAAATGCCTGTACTCGACGCACGCCTTTTATTTATCAAAGACCACTACTGTACATACGCCTCTCTCATAGGTTGCCTCATAGGAGGATATTTGCCACGCTTGGCAAGCGGGTTGGTAACCGCAGTTTTATACTTTTAGTCGTTATAAGGAGAACAATGCTAGCCATCTACTGATTTGTTTTCCCTCTGTCGCTTCTTGCGGCACCCACAGGATGATATGGGGAAGTGGATATCTTATTCTTACACAGTCCCTACATGGTCACTACTCTGACTACGTCACCGCTTAAGTGTTGTATGTCTACATACAAAAAAACATCTAATGGTTATCCATTAGATTTTTTATTTGTTATTTTATATATCAAATTGAAAATACCAACGTACTATTTAATAGTCCAGCTTTAAACAAAGACGGCTACAAATGCGTTGTCATCACTGCGGACTATTGTGGCAGCGCTGTCGTCGCGCCACAAGCGAAACGTCGAAGCCTAAATCGCGCTATCAAAGTTCCGAAGTAAAAGCAGTATATTTAGAATAGCTCCGAAGATCGAGATTTCCCTTTTTCCTATCACGGCTACACTATAATGGAACGCCTCTCTTAGTTTTTAAGGTAGAGTTAATTAGCTATGGGATGCTGAAAGCATCAAATGTATAAAATTGTAAACATTCAAGAATTTATCAATCATTTTACATGTAGTGTGTGGAGGGGGGGGGGAGCATGTCTGATGGGCCACTAGCTAATTTATGCACTCAACCGTTCACGATGACTACAGTCCCCAAAAACCATTATTGTCTCACCTGTCTAGGCACCAAACGACATCTTTCGGTTTAAACGCGTACAACGCAAAAGATAGCTGTTATTAATACAGTAAAAAATTATAAATGGTGCTATATGCTTTTTCTCGTCTGTGAAAGTGAATTTTATCTGTATAATATTAACAAAATATCAAGAAAAAAAAAGTTAAAATAAAATTTCGAATGTTAACGTGTGAGAAATTCTATCAAAAATGTGATAACTTTTGTGTTTTTATACGTTATTTCTAATGTTATTGTACATCAAACTAATTGTGAAGATATTTTCTTTAGTAAAAATTTTATTATTACTAAAGAATTTACATTACGACAATTACAAAACGTTTACATATAACAATTTAGCTCTAAATTTTAATCACTATACGCGATCATCGTTTATTGATTATATGTTGTTTAAAATGTATTCTACTCAGTTTTTTGTGTTAAATGAATGCAAAATATAAAATAATAATTTACTTCTAACACGTTGATAGCAATTTATAAACGAAATATCTGTTGAGATGTGTCTAGAGATTATTAAAACCTATTTTTTCATTTATTTACTTATTTATTCAAATTTATATTGGGTAAACATTATATACTTATGTATATTGAGTATATAAGATGTTATTGATATTGGTGTCATTTTAAAGGGAATATCATGTACTATTATACTATAAAATAATTGTCTCCAGCAAGTATTACACTTTTCTTGTAAAACTCGAAATAAAAAAAAACACGGTTTTTTTGATATTCCCATATTTAAGATTTATTTTCAGGCTATGTTTTTAATTTTATTAATTTTCTTTTAACAAAATAAAATTTTGAATTCTTTGAGTATTTTGAGAATATTTTTTTTGAATGTAGCTATAGTAGTGTTTCAGTAGTAATCGTTTTTGTTAAGACTGTTTCGCGCGATCGTAAAAAATAGTTACATTTAATTCGCGGAGAGGTCAAGCGAGAATCACTCGCGCGGGCGGATGGTTGAGTGGTTATGTAATTAGCTTAATTGCGGGATTCGAACCACAAACTTTGCAAGAATCTGCAGCTCGATAAAATACCAATAGTGGTATGCGGGTTTCATCAGGAAAACCTAATCTATGCGGTGGGTGTGGCCCACGAAGCGACCACGCGGTGCAGGTTCTAAACAATTTCCTACGATAGCTCAGGCCCCCAGGTAGAGGTTGGTTCGTGGTAATAAATACAAAGGACCACCGGGTAATTGCATGTTCATAAGACCAAATAAGCTCACCTGCGATCTTCGGCTGCAGGGCGGCACGGCGAACTCCTTACTTCAAAATCTATGAATAGTTATTTGCGGTATAACGTTTTGCGACATGTTGCCGTGATTCTTGCGAGCGGTAAGCCGACGAACTTTTACTATGCGGTACGTTGCGCAAACAAAATGGGGCGTGCGCTTTGAGCGGACGTTCGGCGTGGAGCGTCGACAAACGGAAAGCGACTAGCGTGCACGTGCGTTTACAACTGTGACGCGACTGACTCGACCCAGTTTGCCCACAAGGTCATGGACTGCAACTCCCAAAGTGAAACAGAGTATTTAAAATAATAACAGGAAGCGACCTCTGGTGCATCTACAGTCAACAAGAATAGTGCAAAACGAGATGTAAGAGAAAGTAAATGTACTAAACAAACCCAATTAAAGTCGTTCTAACGATGACTTTATTGTAATGGAATAAACTTTATATAATTATATGATTATTATAAAAATGACATGTAAGCATTAGTACGGAAGTTATACATGTGGGCGTAACTAACAAATAATATTTTTTTCTAAGCGACCTAAATTAATGAGTATTGCATGTTTTATTAACTATTGTGCGATAACCAGTACATCTTGCCGGTCCAAAAGAGGAAAACTATGAAGTAAGTACACAACAACAAGAATATAATAATCTTAAACAAAGAAAACAAAGTAAAATAATATAAATACTTAAATATTTCATCACAGCACTACATTTGTGACGGAATGTCCAGTCGCACGGATCGCAGTGGGCTCCTCGTGGGTGTGACCGCCTCTTGGTCTCCGCTCCTTACAGCCGTCATCAGGATTGAGTTCGCAGGGGTGTCCATTACAGCCGAGTACATTGCTCCCTAGCTTCTGCGACATTGCGTGATCACGTAAACACATCCCGCTATAAAGATCATTCCCAGTATTGAATACATAACTGACTACTGATGTACGTCATGTACGCTGAGTGGTGCGTTTTCTTATTTGAGGTTTGTGATCTGAGTCCTAATTCGACTCCACTCATCTTCATGGTCTTCGGGAATAATAAACTGCTTGAAGTCAGAATTATCGATAATGGAATTTAGTACCGAAGTGTCTGATGGGGTCGGTATGTTCCCTTGAACTTTGACTTTTCTCAAGTAGTTGTTGTGTTTTTATTGTGAGACCTTGACCGATGTTAGGTATTCATCATCTTCTAATGATGAATACCTAACACTTTCAGTTAGGGTTATCAGAGGTCACGAGTTGAGGCACGCCTCTATCTGGTGAAGCAGTGTGATAAACTCTTCGTACGTGAGTTAATGCTCACCTATCACCCGACGTAGATGGTGTTTTAATCTTTTGACGGCAGCCTCCCACAGCCCACCTGCGGGTAGGCTGGCGCATTAAAGTGGCAATGAATGTCATAATCATTGATCTTGCTCAGGAGCTCTTCATTGATGGTTGCAAGGATATCTTTGTATTTTTTCTGCAATTCTTTGGATGCTCCAATAAAGGTACGTCTTTGATCGCCGTATATATGTTTGGGAATGGATATTTTGGGACAAAAACGTCGAAATGCTGCCAGAAACCCAGGTGTACTAAGATCAGACACAAGCTTGAAATGAACACCATTTGTCGCGAGACAAATAAACACTGTGATTTAGACCTTGTGTGTTTGCATTCCACGACCCTTATTTGCTTTGATGTCGGGAGAAAACACGCGATCGAGTGACCTAAGGGCTCTGGTGGATCAGCCATAGTCTGAGTTCGTTACTCTTCTTTGAATCGTCAACATTTTACACACTTGCGAAGTTCTCTCTTCTCTGCAAAGATTCTTGTCGCCTAAGTATATCGTGATCTTGATCTGGTCAATATTTTGAAAATCACACATCAACTTTATCCACTCGTGGGTTATTTTTTCAGTCAAGCGTGTATCCCTATCAGGTGTCTTTTCAGACCAAGTTCGTTGAAATAGAAGCTAAGCTCGGATAGACCGTGGGTAAAGGTATCTCTGAGGATCATTTTAGATTTGATAAAAGCTGTCGTTTTGTTATGACGTCATTACTGGTCTTATTTTCGAATATTTTCTTGAACATGAGTACGTCAGATGAGGGAATTCAGCGTAAGCCCAAGGTCTTTCGGTTTTATCAGTCTTTGAAGTCGAGTAGTGTGTATGGATCTAAGATGTGGTCCATTACAGCTGGCCGTATAGAAGCAAAAGGTCGTTCACCGAGCTATGCATAGAGTTTTTCTGTGTAATCAACTTTGTAAAGAGGAAAACCGAATTAGAACCAGAGTCACTGACATAGCCTAACAATTCATTTTGCGGAAGTGGCAATGGCCCAGCCATATGGCTAAAAGAACCAACACCCAATTGGAAAGAAAGTTTCCAAGTGGAAGTCTCGTACTGATAAGCGAAGTGCGAGGCAGACCCCCATTAGACGAAGTGACAACGTAAAAGATGCGGGAAGTCAGTGACTGTAGTGTCCGGGATCGTGCAGCTTACGGAGCATTTCTTAGTGTAGGCCTATGTTGTGGGGACTAATTAGGGGCTGACATGATGATGGTAATGATGACTCTTCCTAGAAAGTATATGGTATATCAATTACATAATTTGATATATCGGTTACGGATTATAAAGAGGGAAGTAAATGCCTCCCCGTTTGCTTTTAAATACTAACGTCACTATACTTAAGCCGACCAAGTTGACTGACCACGTGCTGGCCATAGTTTTTCGACGTCGGTAAGCGACGCTATTGCTATATGCTGCAGCAAGCATGATTCTACTTGACCGGGAAAGAATTAAATTCTCACATAATATCAGCGTAAAATAGCACCAAAATGATGCTATATCATGGTCCTCATTGATACCAAAGCATAATGATTTCTTATATTTACGCGAAGACTACACATTAAATGAAACACCTCATTCCCCCTAATTATGATATCGGGTCGTCGAACACCTCAACCCCCCCCCCCCCCCCCCCGTGACCATGGGTGATGTAAAGCACACGAAACGTCGGGAATTAAAAAGTTAAATTAAACGCGATAAAATCCGTAAAAAATTGTTTCATTTAAAATGCCAAAGCTTTTTCATTTTGATAGATAACTGGTTATTTTGCCACAGAATTAACTAGCCATCAAGCACTTTTCATCCTAATATTTATAAAACATCGACTGTCACACTAGTATACTCGTATATCAGTAATTCTTTACGACTGGTGGTCCCTAAGGCCAACCCGAAGTGGTTCGAGAAGGCATCATACAGTTGTCTCACATATAGAAAAGTATTAAAAAATATCTAACTATATTGTGGAAAGTCAGAATGTGTCCAAAATGGCACGTATAACAATTCACAATGCTGTGGATTTTGCAAAAAAAATATTGTAAGGGACTAACCCTACTTCAATGTATGGTAGTGAAAGTTGGGTGTAGCAGAAAAAGCACGAGAGTAAATAAGGCTTTAGAAATGCGGTCGTTAAGGAGTATGTTAGGGCTAAATCTAAATGACAGAGTGAGAAATTGTGTGATAAGAGAAGAGTTTGGTTTGCAAAATGATGTTGTGACTAGAATTAAGAAAGGAATGCTTTGGTGGTTTGGTCATGTAGAAAGAATGAATGCAGATAGAACTATACGGTTTCAGTATAATGTGATGCTAAATTAAAATATGTGCACAATGACACCTTGTCACATTCATATGTATATGTGTTTTATTTATAAAACAAATTTGAAATGGTTGCTGACACATGACAAAATAAAAAAATCGGTTAAATGGTCTTTTGTTCCTAAAAGGTTAAGAACCACTGTTGTGTATCTTCATGAATCAGCTCAAAACAACAGAAAACGGTTTTTACTACTTTACTAACATATAATGCCAAAGAAATAATATCAATAGAATGAGGTTCACATTTCATTGCACTTCTATGGAGATAAATTTTAATCTAAATTCCCTCGAGCCGCTTCTTTGAATCGCATAAGCTCGCTTCGATTCACTGACTACGGTTCACTTGATATTATATATTTATAAAATATCAAGTTCAAAGCAAACTATCGAAATGATGTCATAATTCTGATCACATGTTTCTCATTTTTAAATACTATACAAAATACAAAGGATTATTATAAGTCCTTTTTCCATTCCTTTTTCCAAAGTATTTTAATAGAATGCCTAAATATATAAAGTTAGCATTGAAAAAAAAAATAGATCAAGTTGTGCCATGCGATAGAGATTTTTTTGAATAATCCTGTTAATAATATAAATAATTTATAAAAAATTAATATTTTGATAAAAGTTGGAAACTGACTTAATTATTAAAAATAATAGAATAATTTTTACATCGGTTTTGGAAATCGATGCTAAGGCATAGTTACCGTTACATTGTGTTCACCATGAAACATTAATCAGGAAACTTCAACACTACGGTGTAAGAAGTGATGCTCTTAAATTAATTATTTCATATTTAAGTAAGAGAACACAAAAAGTTGTCATTAACAGTATAAGTTCTTCCGGGTCGATGGTACAGATGGGCGTGCCTCAAGGCTCAATTCTCGGCCCCTTTCTGTTTCTTGTATACATTAATGACTTACCTTACATAGTAGGAGATAACCATGATATAGTATTATTTGCAGATGACACTTCTTTAATTTTCAAATTAAGTCGACAATTGCTAAAATATGACGAAGTAAATAATGCTATATCTAAATTAGTAAATTGGTTCAATGTTAATAATTTGCATTTAAATGGCACTAAAACGAAATGTATGTATGAAACAAATGACTCCAAATGTGAAACAATTAAACACTAATGTAATTATAAATTGGGATTAACTGACTCTTACAGATACCACCAATTTCTTAGAATCACATTAGATGCCAAGCTTCAATGGAGCCCCCATATATCAAAATTAGCAAGCAGACTTAGTTCTGTAGCATATGCCGTAAAAAAGATGAGAAGTCTTACTAGTGTTGAAACAGCTAGACTAGTTTACTTTAGCTAATTCCATAGCATAATGTCGTATGGTATTTTACTATAGGGACACGCAGCTGACAATGAAATTATATTTGTTTTACAGAAGAGGGCCATTAGGGCAATTTATAATTTAAAGCCTAAAGAGTCGCTGCTACAAAAAGGAGAATGGGATTTTTGGGCCTGAAGTTAACTAATTGGTTTCTATTTTAAAAAGTTGGCTATATTTTTCTAAAGTTAAATACATAAAACTAGCTCATTTTGCAATCTAGATTTCGAAAAAACAATAAAATAATAAATAAGTTAGAAAATCGATTGTATTGATGCAATCGATTTTATATTTTTCGGATCCAAAAAAATGAAATGATAAAGCTGATATATTGATATGATATATTCATTTGGAAATAAAGTATATATATTCGCATAAGGGAAAAAAATAAACATTTTATGGAAATAAATCGATTACCATAAAGCATACTCTAGTGAAATTCTCTTTTCTGTACACTAACTTTTTTTTATAGGATAAGGGTAACAAACGAGCACACAGTCCACCTGATGGTTAGTGGTTGCTGCGGCCCATAGACATCTACATCTATCCTCTATTACAAATCAAAATGTAGATGCGTTGTCACCCGTGAGGACTAAGTTGGAATGCCTCATTCCCAGTAAAAGCTATCACTAGTGTAATTTCTATTAGTTTGTTTTGACAGTTCAAACTTCACACAAACATATACACACACACGCGCACGCACGCTCACACAAACACACACACACACACACACACACACACACACACACACACAGGTGCTCGTGCGGGTACATTTTCATCTTAGGTATTTACGTAATATACAATATTATCGGTAAAATAAATATTATACTACACATACAATAAGCAATATTAAAACTAAAACAAACATGATTGGTTATATTTTCTATTCTTTTTATTATTGCTAATTATTAAGGCCAAAAAATGGAAATTAGTATAAAATGAAATTTTGTATAGTTTTTGCTTATACTATACGCCGAGTGACGTGACAATTGTTGTTGCCCTTGAGGAAGATGACTACGCCTGCCGTAATACAGTGCAAACTAGTACGGAGGGTAGAACATTGACTCTTTTGTAACAATATTATAATAACTCACAATGTATTTTTGTTTACCTCATTTAAATTTGGATTTGCATTAGCTTTACACTTAAATATGTAACGTTACAGTGAGGAGATTAGATTTCAGTTTTTGCTTTATTATAAGTTGTTATTTGTAACTTGTTGTTGATAAATAAATTGAAATTGAAATTGAAATTGAAAAAAATAAGTGATATTCATTCTGTAAATACTAGGAACAGACACAAGCTAGTAGTACCAGTTACTCGACTCCATCAAGTCAGTAATTCATTCTTGGGGCGATGTATACGCTTTTACAACAAAATTCCAGAAAATATACAAAATTTGACCTGCTCAAAGTTCAAAAACTTTATTAAACTAAGTTTTTATAAAAGGGTTATTATAGAATTAAAGAATTTATAGACGATAATAACCCCTGGAAATGATGTGATCGCTACCATGCTAAATCTAATTTGTTGTGTTGTTAATTTGTGTAACATACATGATTCTAAGCTGTTATTTAAAGAAAGTCTCGCTGGTTTTCTTGCTGGTTCTTCCCAGGATAGAGGTTTTTTTTTCGAACCAGTGGTAATTATACAAAAAAGTTACTTTCAATAAGTATTATTTATAATCTATATTGAATAAAAAAGTTTCTGTTTCTGTTTCTGTTACAGCCTATTAAAGTTCACTGCTGAACATAGGCCTGCACGCCATAGTTTCCACGCTTGGCAAGCGGGTTGGAAACCAAGTTTTTTTTAATTTTAGTCGTTATTAGGAAGACGTAGAGATTTCGTAGTAAAAATGGAGGGTTGTAGTCTTTATCGGTATATTATATAAAATTCAAGAAAAAAATTATGGACACATGTTTACTACCCTGCCTTACGTATGGATGCCAAACATGGATATACTATAATAACATTATAAACAAAATACAAGTATGTCAGAGAGCAATGGAAAGGAGTATACTAAATATACAAAGAAAACACAGAAAAAGAAACACAGACATAAGAAACACAACAAAATTAATAGATGCTTTGGAACATTCTCGAAAACAAAAATGGAAATGGGCGGGTCATATTGCACGTATGGACAAACAAAAATGAACACAGAGAGTAACTAACTGGCAAGGACCAATAAACAAAAGAAAAAGAGATAGACCGAGAGAAAAATGGGTTGACGAAATAATGAGAATAGCCGGTGAAAATTGGATCACAAAGGCAAAGGATAGACAGACGTGGAGAAAAATGGAGGAGGCCTTCACCCGTTGAGGGGTCCATAATGAATTATTATGTTATAAATTTTGTAAACGAACTGAAATTTAATTTATTTATTATTTTGAAATTTATATAAAATTTAGAAATTATTTCTTATGCGATTGTAAATTATTAATCATGATAATTATGAAATGTATTATTTTGTTTTATGCATGCATAATTATGTGTTCGTAATCTTAAGATATATTTTTTTTGTCTTTCATTATGGAAATAAAGAGGCTATATTATTATTATTATTATGGGGTATCTATATAGTTTTCTCATCTGATTGGGCTGTATAAATAATTATATATTAACATAATTGTAAATGAAAATGATAAACATACATAAATATTAACAAAATAAAATAAATACATTAAAAATACATAAATAAATAAAAACCCAACCAGATGGAAGCCCTCGGCAGGGGAGACCAAACGGCCGAGGGTTAGGGGGAAAGGGAAAGAAACCGGCGGACGATGCGGGCGGTATCGAGGAGCACCGCCTTCTGCATTTGAGCTTGGAGCGGTCCGTCACGGAGTTCCAGTCGCCTCAGATGACCCGAGAGGCTGACTGGGATTAACCCGTTCGCAGAGACGACTACAGGTATAATTTCGGCCGGCAATCCACCCCACATGTCGGTCACCTCGTGAGCCAGGTCCAGATATTTAGGCAGTTTATCTGTTTCGGCTTTCACGAGGTTCTCGTCATAAGGAATGGGTAATGTCGACCAAAAATATCCTTGACTGTGCCCGGTCCATCAGCACAATATCAGGCTTATTCGCAAGAATAGTCCTGTCTGTGATGATGGCCCGGTCCCAGTAGAGCCTGGCGCGGTCATTTTCGAGCACGGCTTCCGGCAAGTACTTATAATACGGCAATTTCCGATCCAAGAGACCGTATTTCAAAGCGAGCTCCTGGTGTAGAATCCTGGCTACTAAGTTGTGCCTGTACAAATACTCAGAGTTAGAAAGCGCCGAACAACCGGAGATGACATGCCTAAGTGACTCACCGGGATGGCGACAAGCTCGACAGACGTCAACGGTGCCAACCTTTAGGATGTATCTCCGATAATTGTTGGTCTTAATAACCTGATCCTGTATCGCACAGACAAAACCCTCAGTTTCCCCAAAGAGGTCACCGAAACGTAGCCAGTGGAGGGAGGCGACTGTGTCTACGAAAGGCTCATGTAGAGCCTTGTAGAACCTCCCGTGGAGCTCTTTCTCCTTCCATACGGTCTCCCGGTCGGAAATGCTCTGTACTGCCGGGTCTTGCCATTGCTCGTTGGCTAAGGACAGAGGGTAAGTCCTTTATCACAACAAATAACGCCCCTATAGTATGGATCATCCGCTCTCGTCAGAAAGTAATTACGGAAGCTGCAAACTTCGCGATTATGCATGGTAAGCGCGCTTAAAAAGCCGCGTCCACCATGCTTCCGCGGCAAGTACAGCCTCATTACTGGCGATCTCGGCTGATGCATCCTGTGGGACGTCATTATAAAGCGGACTTTTCTGTCCAGAGCGTTCAGTTCGGTCTGAGTCCACCTGAGTATGCCAAAGGTATACATGAGAACAGGCATGACCCAACCGTTATATGCGTGCGTCTTATTCACACCGGACAAAAGGCTGTTAAGCACTTTGGTCAAGCGTGCATAAAACACATCGCAAACTGACTGTTTCATACCCGCCTCATCTACACCAATGTTCTGTGACATACCCAGGTATCGGTATGTTTCAGCCTCGGAAAGGGTCCTTATGTTGATGGGCATAGATAAGTCTATGCCCTCAGAGTTAGCAACCCTTCCCCTTTCAACATGGAGGGACCGCACACTTATCCGTCCCCAGCTCCATTCTAATAGAATTGCTAAATCACAAGTGATGTTTAGCAATTCCATAAGATGAGAGCGACTGGAGGCAAATAACTTGAGATCATCCATATTGAAAAGGTGGGTCACTTTTGTACCTCCTCTCCGAAGCTGAAATCCCCTCACGGAACCCCTCCAGTAATGTACTAAGAGGGTTCAGAGAGAGGCAGAACCATATTGGACTCAAACAGTTGCCCTGGAAGATACCTCTTCTTATCCTTATGTGGTTCTCCGCAGCCATCATCCGCTCGCCTAGATGACAAAGGATCGTACTTCCACTGCCCCATACACTGCCCGAGGAAGTCTCGAACTGTACAGTCAACCCTGTACAGCTTGAGGACCCTCTTAAGCTATGTATGAGGCACCGAGTCGAATGCCTTTTTATAGTCTATCCAGGCGGCGGAGAGGTTCCAACGGTTGCGTTTAACCACTTTGCCAATGACCGCGTCAATGAGGAGTGGTTCCTTGGTTCCACGACCACCGCCCCGACATCCATTTTAAACGCGCGACATCACCTGATTTGAGTTCAGGTGACGAGTGATTCTCGCGCTCAAAATGGGATGTTATTATTATTATTATATTAGGAAGACGCCGCTGCCGATCTCCGGATGTGTTACGCTCTGTCGACTCTTACGACATCCACGCGATGATATCGGTTAGTGAATATTCTTACAACGCCACTGACACGGTAACAAAAACAAAGTGCATCGAAGAACTAAAACCCGTACTTCAGAAGCTATTGTGTGAAAATTTCATTTTGGTTTGTAAAGTCAGTGTTTTCCTTTTTATTAATCGTTTAATTGTTACTCCTTTCAGATTTCTAAGAATTATCGCAAGTTCAAGGCAAGTAGTAATAATTATTGAACATAACTTGCAATAATCTCGTAAATGATAGTTACGTATAAGATAAAATACTTGAACAAAATAAACTAAAATTATTTTGGCTTTATACAATACATATCAGACGTGGTAGAGCCACGATGCAGCTATATTATTGTTGTAGAGCGAATGGGACGGCTTGACCGGGTAGGACCACGCTCACGCAGAATACCAGCGTAAAATAACAGCTTTATGCTGCTGTCTTTCGTATGGTAAATGTAGACAACCGGAGACCATTTTTACTGGAAGCGAGGCATTTCATCTTAGTCCCCAAGGGTGACAAGACAACGCATCTGCATTTTAATTCTTAATCGAGGATAATATAGATGTTTATGGGCCACAGCGTCCACTTACCTTACGTGTGCTCGTTTGTCACCCTTATTCTATAAAATAATATCTTTACCTACAAGTGAAGAAAATATCAAACAATCATTTTATTTGCAAGTTGTAGTTTCTCGAAATGTATTGTTCTCGAATTTACTTTACGTATATGGTTACAAGAATTCAGGGTTAGATATTGGAAAATAAAATAATGGCGGCAAAAACTACTTCACGTCTCACTGAGCTTCTGTTGTGATCAGCTTTAATCTAATTCGTTTGTGCCAAAGTACGGATTTTTCCACTTTTTTGATCGCAGATTTGCTCATCATTATATTGTTAAGGGTGGTTGAAAATAATGAACGCATCCACGACTTTTTCTGCCACTAGGGCGGTGCCACTTAAAAATGAGAGGTAATATATGACAGAGTTCATAGCGGGGAAGTGAATTTGTCCGAAAAATGTAACGTTTTATGTTTCTTTTTGTACTATTAGTTATATTTTATACTAATTAGATTAAAAAATAAATAGACTTAAACGCAAATATTCATAAAAGTATAAAAATATGGTTAAATATTTGCAAAAAAAAGAGCAAACCACTGAGGAATTGTTTTGTATATTAATAAAAATACTCTAGAAACTTTTATTTAAAACTAAATTCTCAATTAAAAACATTACATAACAAAAAACTTCACCTCAGTCTCAACTAGCAACATCTTATGAGTGGAAGATTACTAGCGCTCATTTTTTCAGCTGGATGGATTAAAAATTATAATAGTTTATTAAATTTTATTTTTGTGAAATTGTTACTAGCATGTAAGAATTATTAGAACAATAATAGCAAACAATCACCACAGGTTTGATAGCAGATGTTGGCGGTTACGTGATTTTTTTTATAGAATAAGGGTGACAAACGAGCACACAGTCCACCTTATGGTAAGTGGTTGCTGTGGCCCATAGACATCTACATCTATCTTCGTGTGCGAATTAAAATGCAGATGCGTTGTCAGCCGTGAGGACTAAGATAGAATGCCTCTTTTCCAGTAAAAAGGGTCTCCGGTTGTCTACACTCACCATACGAAAGACAGCAGCATTAAGCTGCTATTCTTACGCTGGTATTCTGTGGAGCGTGGTCCTTCCTTGGTCGAGCCGACCCATTCTTGCTATAACTATACTATTAATATAGCTGCAGCATGTTTCTACCACGTATAAACCTGATGGCGGACTTCAAATGTTTTCAGAATATTTTCCTCAGCCATGCGTGCCTCTCGCGATGCTTTCTTTTCCCAACGAACACATGATAAATAGACACTTTAAATTGCATTTAACAGTTTCAATGGTGTCGGCTGTAATCAAAACTTGCGCTCGCGTATTATGAAATCACGACAAACGCTTTCACTCTGAGCTTACATAGTTCGTAAATAATAATTAATAACTAGTAGCCCACTGCCGCTATGACTGGATAGAAACAATTAATGTGGCGTTATTCAGATTTAAGGTAATGATCGAAATCAATTTATTTTATCTATTTTCTCGATTTTTTAAGGAAAAAATCTTCAAGTTTTAAGATAAAATGTATCCTAGATCACTCCTGGTATTGATCTCTATCTGTTCGTGAAGTTTCATGACAATCGTTTCATCCATTCCGAAGTTTATCCCGAACTGACTGTTATAAAAATATTTTTTTATAGAATAAGGGTGACAAACGAGCACACAGTCCACCTAATGGTAAATGGTTGCTGGGACCCATAGGATATTTATCTTCGTTTTCACCCATGAGGATTAAGATGGAATGCCTCGTTTCCAGTAAAAAGGGTCTCCGCCTCTACACTAACCATACGAAACACAGCAGCGTTTAGCTGCTATTTTACGCTGGTATTCTGTGAGAGCGTGGTCCTTCCCCGGTCGAGTCGACCTATTCGTGCTACAACCATAATATAGCAGCAGCATGGCTCTACTACGTAATTAAGCTATATGTATCCTGATCGCAGCGCATGCGTGTATGTGGATCAGGATACTACGATAAAGTTATTAAATTATTGTATTGTCATTAGTCCTTGATACGAATGCAAATTTTCATGTTAATCGGCCGTCCACAAGTTGGTGAAAATTACATTTAAATATTCCGTTACATATGTACATAGATAGATACACGTGAAGTTGATAAAAGCGTGTTAAAATACATCTCCTTTCTCTTTTTCTTTGTCATACTTACCTTCTTTGTAATGAATAAGTTAACTACCTACTTTGTAAAAGAGTAGTCAAGGTCGCCTAAAATATAGGTTAGTACTTGTCAGATGTAACAAAAACAATAATGTCTTTGTTTATTGACTTTATTTCTGGCATTTATTAGCTATAAATTTACTGGTTAAGGCAGTTTTTGCTTGTGTAAGTATCCCAACTTTGTTTGAATTACGAAAGTTATGAAATTGATTTGACTATAAGCTATTGAGTACTTCCGCATACAAAACAATATTCGTCCAAGTAAAGTAATCAAGTCATTAATCATTATTATTATTACAGCTTATCAAGTCCAGTACTGAACATAGGCAGCCCCCAACATATTGCCTTGTAAGGGCGATATTTGTTATAGTTGCTACGCTTAGTAAGTAGTTAGTAAGTTGGTAGAGTATTAGAAACTTAATATGCATTGATCATGAACTGTGATGATTCTGATAAATATTTTGTTTTATCCTGGTGACTCTGCCCAAGATACTAGGATAAAATTAACAAATTATTGTATTATCATCGGATCTTGATACGAGTGCTTTCAAGTCAATTGGCCGTATATAAGTTGATGAAAATACATATAAATGTACATGTGAAGCTAAAAAAAGCGTGATAAAAAGAAGCAATTAGCAATTATCTGATTAAAAATTACTTATGTATGAAAATGAATACCATCTTTTTGTTAATTTCATGTGACAGATCTCTGTTTGCAGCAAAAAACTGAACAATTCTGCATTTTGTAGGAGCTCGATTAAGCTGCCCATTTAGATTTAGTCTAGTGAGCAGTGCAACTGCAACTAGTTCTATTGTAGCTTCTGATAAAGGTCAGGGTAGTGTACTGGTGCTATTGGATTGTATTAGAGCATTCGACTGCATAAACCATGATATACTTCTGGCGATATTGTCAAACTATGGAGTATCGGAAGGAACATGTATATGGTTTTACTCATTCTTATCAAATAGAAGTCTATATGTTGAAATTAACACTCACCAAAGGGAAGTAAGTCAATCAAGAAGGAGGCACTCCGCAAGGCTCTATCGACGGCTCCGTGGCGCAGTGGCTTAGCAATAAGTTGCTGCGCTGGGGGCCGCGGGTTCGGATCCCGCACGGAACAAGTATTTGTATAGCCTACAAATAATTGTTTCCGGGTCTGGATGTTTGTCCTTGTGCAATTTGTGTTTATAAACTGCCTCCACGATACAGGAGAAAATCCTAGTGTGGGGGTAACGTTTTAAAAAAAAACATCTCAAGCCCTATTCTATTTATACTGTTTACAGCGTCTTAAACAAAGTCTTAAAAACATATCAAAATACATCTGTATGCCGACGAGACTCAAATTTATCGTTCGTTCAAGCCAGAATACACGGAAAATGCAGTCATCTATTTAAATGAATATTTGTCGGCAATCCTCCAATGAGAAAGAAATTATCTAACTTTTAAACCTTTAAAATCAAACAATATGGTGCTAGGAAGTAAAACATAATGGTAAAAACATATTAAGTAAAAAACCGGAAATACTCATCATCAATAAAAAAGTACTCAGAGTGGATCATACCAATAACCTTGGTCTTACCTTCGATAGCCAACTACGCTTTAATGAGCTTGTAAATATTAAATAGTATAATAAATACATAAAGAATAGGTAAATAAATAAAAAATTCAACCAGATGAAAGCCCTCAGCAGGGGTGACCAAACGGCCGACGGTTAGGGGGAAAGGGAAAGAAACCGGGGGACGATGCGGGCGGTATCCGCCTTCTGCATTTGAGCCCAGAGCAGTCTGTCACGGAGTCCCAGTAGCCTAAGCCTTTAGCCATGAATACCATGAAACCCAAGCAGCGGATATATGTTTGCGAATACAAAAGACTTGTCGGCAAATAGCCGTGTCTATGAGAAGTTCTTTACAACCACGTGACCCTTTCCGACATCCTGTGTTATGTTATTGTTTTCCAAATGTTTATATATCTTGTTTTTTAAAATTGCAGTTATTGATTTGTGTACAGTTGAAAGGCATGTTATTGGTCGGTAATATTTAGGCTCAGTAGTATATCTATTTTTATGTAGTAAGTGGGTAATACCAGTGGTAAGAAGTCTCGCGAGCTCACAGCACTCTATGGTTTTTTGGATTTGTGCGGCAAAATGCGCGTGGCTATTTGGTATCCATTTCAGCCAAAAATTAGGTATACCATCTGATCCAGGTGATTTCCAATCGTGTAATCTACGAGTAATTTAGTATACATCTTCAGCAGTAATTAAGATAGAAACCCATGTTAGCCAAATTAGAAAACTTACGTTGTACGAATCCATTCGCCTTCTTCATGAGAAATTTCGCTAGACCACATAATTTTCCAAAAACTGAGACATTCAATTAGGCTTGAGCTGCCATGAGTACAACTATTAGTTGTAGTGTTCTCCCAGAACGATATACCCACTTTTGGTTACTTTCAATTGTGCGGTTCTGGAAGTACCATTTAGATCTTTCTGAATATCGTCAAATACGGTTGGCCCATGCTTTTAACTTTTATTTTAGCGTATCAATGTACTCAGTAATTTTATCCGGAAATGGGGATCTAATTGGCTAATATTATTTTCATTAGTGATTAATTTACTAAAGTTATTATTTTTTTTACGTCTGCTACCTGTTTGGTAGGTAAAATTAATTTTCCTATAATTTTGCGAGTATTGTCAATTTGTGTTTGAATTCTTTGTTTCCATTTAGGTTCTGTATTATTCTTCTTAAAGTTATCTACTGAAATGACAGCAATTTTCATTATCGGGCATTACAGTAAAGAATAGACATAGTTTCCAAAATAGAATTACTTTTTTAAATAATCTTTACACAGAATATTCTTTGATGCTATATAGTTTTTTTTGTTAGGAAGTTTAGGTAGTTTCGGTCTATTTTATATAGATATATTTTATATATTCCAGAAGGGAACATTCGAAAGTCCTTTTCATATATTCGCCGTCCTTGGAATTCACATATATATCAAAACAGTTTAGCTCTAATTTTTCATTGTTTAAATTAGTAATATTTATATTATGGTTACTCTTATTAATATTTAAGTCATCATTCTCACCTGGCAATGTTTGTTGGGAATCAGGAATTGAATTGATAGTAGATGTTGAGTACTAGCTGCAAAGTTGTTCAAGTAATCTGTCGTCCAAAATCTTACGACTTATGTTCGATGCATATTGTAATGTTTGTAAAATTTCTTGAATGACAGTTTTCAGTTTGGATTTTTCGTGAAATTAGTCTCTTATATATATATTTATATATATAGATATATAAAATGTATTATTTGGAATAATTATTTAAAGCAGTTTGAACTTCGGATTTAATGTATTCCAGGTCTTTTACTATGGCTCTCCGTTAGTCCCCTAACCTCTGTTTCAAATCTTTTATATTTGTAGATTCCGAGGAGAACTTTTTGTGTAATCTGTCTTAATACTGTTAAGTGTTTGCTTCCACGTTAGTTGTGTAAAGGTATGTACGCCAGAAATAAACTGTTCAGTTCATAGGCCCATTTTTTCTTTGCGCACGTCTGATGCTAGTAGTGGGTGAAGAGTTTGTTTCTTCTGCTTACTTTAAGAATTCTACTTAATTTTTTGATTAAAGTGTTTGTTGTGTATAAGGCTTATTGTATAAGTCAGATGAGTTACTTGAAAATGATGTATTATAAGAAGAAGGCGTAGAGTAGTACGACTCGCTGCAACTTACATCGGATGCTTCTAGTGTGTCGCATAAATTCGGTAATAGGGATTGTTTTTGTACAGTTGTTGCATTTTATTTATCACATTAGTGCTCCTCTCTTCGTTACTTGACTTCAATTTGAGGCTTTAAGCTTTTCTCGTAAGATGAGTCCTGATTCAGTATTTTACGTGAACGCAAATTATGTATGTCTTTATTAAAACTATCATTCATATTCGACTCACGAGTAGCAGCGGAAATATTATGTGCGTCTCCACAGTGCCCCTTTTTTAAATATCAGGCTGATAGTAAAACCAGAAAGTTACCCGGTATCAGGACCCTCTGCTTGCGACTGAGCGCCGTCACAGCCATGCACCCTTTGGCACCGGTCGGAGCACACCTTAGGTTAGGGATTTTTTACTAAAAGAACTTTACTACCCTTGAATGGGATTGACAGGTTATGCTTAGAATTACGATGCGAGATTAAGACAAGAAGAAAATGGGGTTTATCGCAAGGAATGAAAAATGGATTATTGGGTAATCGAATAATTGGATAATTGGGGTCGTTAGTTAGAAGTTATATATTTGTTTTTCTTATTTTGGTCTAGTTTTTATGGCAGTATAAATCTAGTATTTTACGCATAGGACGGCGTGGACTTATACTTTGTCAGAAGAGAACGCTTGCGTATGACTACTCCCCCAGCTTCGCCGGTGGCTCGTGTTGCTCTATGTTTATAAGCGATGAAGATATCGCATAAAATACATACAAAAATACATAAGAGTTGAAATGGAACCTCCATTTTTGAAATATCGGTTAAAAATTCAAGTCAAATGCCAATGCACTATGAATCTATCATAGAGTAATTTACGCAATAGGTCTAAGTTTCAGTTGCCTCACTTTTTGTTCCAATGTTATGTTTCTGTGCGTAATTATTGTTAAGGGTCCTATTACATGCATGTAAAATTAAAAATTATAAAAACTTAACACACACTCGTCTGTGTATGATATAAGTAGTATGTAGATTTCCTTACCTCATATGATACTTTATAAGATTTTGTTAAAGAATCAGTTAATTAAAGTATTCAAACATTTCATCGATGAATTTTAATTGAAAATAAGATAATGGTATAACTGAGGAGCGCTTTGCGTTTCCGTGGCAAATATTTAGATTTCGTTAATAAATTTCATTAAGTCAGTACAAATTAAGCAGCACCGTATCGAGTTAACTTTAAATCAAATGCCGTTTGTATTATGAAATTCAAACCTATTACAATTAAAATAAACCCACATCAACAAAATCATTTTAGTTTCCATAAAAAGTTTATATACAGATTAAAACCTCCTTTACACTATTTTCAAGTATTTAGACTGTTAATAAGAAAACAAAAGAAAAAACAAAATTCGGCAGCAGAATTGTTAGAAATTGGTTACGTCAAGGAAATTAGTTCAAATTAGTAGAAGTGTAGTAGTAGTAGTTAGGATATTAATTCATGAAAAGGGATTAGATTAAGAGTCGGCGAGAGCTGTGGGCATACAAGAAAATTTGCTATTCAATGCGTCGTTGCTGAGGCCCTAACCACCTGCCAAAATGTGATATCAAGGTTGTGGTCACTTTATCGCAGTACTGGCGATGTGGTCAATCACATCTTCAGTGCTCTGATAACGACACACAGGACGATATCATATTACTACGCAGAGACAGGATCGATTTCTCTAAATGACAACCAGAAGACAACCCAATACCACAACTACTACAAAGACTCCAGGAGGTCCACCAGCTGCTGGTATGAACGACCAAAATGTACGAAGGAGGTTGCATTATGTTGGTATTCATGCTCGAAGACCGCTACGTGTTTCAGCATTGCGACGTGGCAATCGCAATCAGTGGTTTTCGTGGGCTCGGGAGCATTTACCATGGAGTGACGAACCATGGCTGTTGGTGCTGTTCACCAATGACTGCCGGTTTGGGTTTCATCTAGAACACGCGTTCACAAAGAATACGCGTTTGGAAAACTCCAGGAAAGTTAGCCGTCTAAGGCACCCTCAGGAGATCTACTCATACCAAGGTGAGACACTCATGCCGTGGGCAGGAATTTGTCTTGGCGGACGAACCGTTTGGATCCAAGGCAACATAACTGCACAAAAATATTACGAAGAGGTAGTAGAATGGCTTTGCATGTGGTAGAGCCATGCTGCAGCTATATTATTAGTATAGTTGTAGCACGTATGGGTCGGCTCGACCGGGAAAGGACCACGCTCTCACAGAATACCAGCGTAAAATGGCAGCTAGACATTGCTGTGTTTCGTATGGTAAGTATAGAGAACCGGAGACCCTTTTTACTGGAAAAGCGGCATTCCATCTTAGTCCTAACGAGTAACGACGCATCCGCATTTTGATTCTTTATTGAGGATAAATGTAGATGTCTATGGATCACAGCAACCACTTACCATCAGGTGGACTGTGTGCTCGTTTGTTACCCTTATTCTATAAAAAAACATGTTACTGTCCCACACAGAATCCAAATGGACCAGAAATTTCTACTCATGCGCGATATGGCTCTTTCCCATACGGCGCGGCTGGTGCCGGCCGCTCTCCAAAACCACGATATTCAAGTTTTTGATTGGCCTGCACAGTCGCCCGACTTAAATCCTATTGAGCATGCCTGGAATATGTTACAACGATAAGCTTTGAGAGATTTACCGCCAAATTAGACGACGGAACAACAACTTTACACCACCTCTGTATTTAATTACACATCGACATCGATTGTTCATACTTAAATTTAAATTATGAACAGCTAGCTGGTTAACCCCACTTAAAGAAGGGGACATGAAGGTGTCATTCTATTTGTTACGTAGAGCTTGTGAAATCGCTTATTCCATCCAACAGGTTAATAAATCTAAACTCTTAATGAAAAGTTTTTGAAGCCAGTTTTTAGATTTCGAAAACTATATATGGTAGAGTCACACTGCAGTTATGTTATGGTTGTAGCGCGAATAAGTCGGCTCGACCGGAAAGGGACAACGCTTTCACGAAATACCAGCGTAAAATAGCTTCTTAATAAATTAAAAAATATGCTGTTGTATTGCGAATGGTCAGTTAAGAGAACCGCAAACACTTTTTACTGGAAACGAGATATTTCATATTAGTCCTCTGGGATGTCAACGCATCTGCATATTTACTTTTAATCGAGGATAAATTAGGTGGACTGTGTGTTTGTTTGCCACCATTATTATATAAAAAATATTTCTTATGTGAAAATGGCTTTTGAAGACAACGACGGCTTTGATTCTTTAATATACTATGTTTTAGCGCATATATGTGTATACATATATTTATATTATTGAATAATATGATCGATTGTTCAGTTATTTAGCTGCTTTCTTAAAATTCATATTAAAAAAGGTACACATTTAGTGAATTACATATTCATTTTCTTTTCATTTACTTTTCATTCATTTACATACACTTTAAACGTAGTACATATTTGGAGATGTGTATAAATAGACAACTTTAAATTACAACGAAACCGAAACACTTAGAAAAAATTACTTAACTTGTTACACATATTTCATAATTTACTAAATATACCATACCTCAACATGCACCCACCACATACACATACACTACACAGTCACACAACTAACACCTACGGATATTTTATTGTAAAAATTCTACATAAGTTTCACTATAAGTCAAAAATCTATGTGTTACCCAAGTTCTAAACACTAATTTATATAAATGAAGGACGGAAAGAGCGGAGCCTCCTAACACAAGTTTCCTAACTTAAAAGGAGTGTTCCAATAATGTATTTAATTTTAAGTATTACTGGTCTGAGAATAAAGATTTTTTGATTTTTTTTTTTGAAAGACATGAGAATCAACATTCCAAACATGCAGGGTTTTTCAAGTTTACCTTAAAGAAAAATACAAGCGGTGCTTCGGGATTTTTATTTTAAATTATATACATCTCAATGAGTACATTCCATCGCTTTTGAAAAACTGGCATTAGACAAAAAAAAACTGAATGTTCGCACTCATTACCTGAAATTGTTTCAAACCTGCTCATTATCTTTGTTTTAGTTTAATCAGTATATTATGTAGCTAAATAGAACTTTTATATATTTTCTTATAATATACATACGGCTGATTGTGAAATGCTCCCGAAAACGAAGACAGACGATAGTACTAACAATAACTTTGATGATGGGTCAGAAAGAAAATCGATCCAGAGGAAAAAAATCATCCTTTTTACAACGTTTTATTAGCTTTTTTCATGCTCTATCACGTTATTACAGCTAAATGAAACAATCTTTTATAAAAAAAACAAAAAACGAGCAGTGGAATTTAAAATGAATAAATCAGCTGACAATAGAGTCAATATTCACGCGGATGCCGAATTCAGGCGACCCGCAGCTAGCTTATCGTACCAATACCTAATGATTAACAACACTTGTCTAAATACTTATCTACTTTAACCTACTATTTTGCCACCTATGCTTGTTTCACACTTTATATAAAACAATTACCTAGTTCGATTCCCCACTAATGAAAAATTTACTTAAATGGAATAGTAACAAGGATATAGTCATGCTTTTTTAACCATCGTGTTGTGTATGTTTATTATTCTCATGTATTCAGTTATGTACCTATTCAGATCAGTTCAGTACTAAGTTATTTAAAAATATAGAAACGAAATAGCTCACCGATCTGAATTCGCGGTAGCCTTAAAAGATGCGGCTCAAATTGTGCCCCATTCATTTTGAGGCAGATTTGGATTCGGCGTTGCGTCTCCCCATGCATGCGGGATATCATCGTGGGTTCATTGACACAGTCCGCATGTATTTAGTCAAAAATATCCACGATCCTTTGGCGCATTTCGTCTGCACTCTCACACTCACGATTAATAATCTTTTCTGTCACATACCCCGAAGTAGAAGAAAGAAGTCTAATGGGGTCAGATCTGGTGAGCTAGGTGGCCAAGCGTGTGGTTCTTGTCTGCCGATCCATCGATCATCAAATAATTTGGTAAGGCGTTCACGGACGAACCTCACGACATATGGAGGTGCACGATCATACTGGAACTATGTGCGGCGATATTCAGCCATTGATTGGTCGTCTAAAATGTTAACCAAATGTTAATTTATGAAATTTAGGTATCGCTGTCCGTTAAGTTTATGTGGCAAAAACACTGTTCCTAGTATGCGATCTTTAAATAAACCTGTCGATACGTTAATCGACCCATTTAAGTGCCCAGTTTGTCGAACAGCGTGTCCTTGCGGTGAGCACTTTGATAATTTATACAGTTACACCGTTACGACATTGCCCAACTTTTATTTTATAAGTTAAGTTATCCTAACGACTAGTCTTCATATGGAATTTAGAAGTTATAGTTGTCATTTTTTAATACAATTAGACAATCAATTGTAACCTGACGTTACAAGCAGTTCGTTACTAAAAAAATTGATATTGAAATTATTAAACGTACCTAATTGGAAACTCACACAATTATAATCGCTTTTTTCATCGGTATCTTTCATTTTGTACAAGAAACTAGAAATAAAATAGTAGTTGGTTAAATGGTAAATGGAAGTTGAAAAGAAATGGTAGCGTCTACGTATCAAAAATATCTTAAAATATTAAGCGTCAGTCCATGAGTAACTATGTCAAAGAATTTTGTCCTGAGAAGGCGTCAAAAATGATATATAGATTTAAACCT
>JAVANC010000006.1:51127150-51179379 GCA_033319125.1 Parnassius glacialis | reverse complement strand
CGTTTTCCGACGCGAGTTTGCAGTACGTGTGTGTGCGCGTACGAAAACATAAATTCATTAAAAGTCATGGAGTATTTCCCGGTGTCTATCAAAAGTAATTAACTATATTTAATTTATATAAAAATGAATAGATTGCATATATTTCGTAAAACAAAGAATCGCAAAGAAACGATAAGTAATTTTGATTAAACTACAACTGTAAACAATGACAGTCATTCGTTGTAACAGAAGTCGTTAAAATTATATATGGTTTTTTTATCATAAATCACGGTTATAAATAAGTCATTACACGCACCTAATGAACTTTAACCAAATGCTGTTCATAAGTGATGTGCGTAACGTGTAACGTTAAGTCACATAAATGACCTTTGTATTACAATCAAATGCACGATTTTGTTTTTTTTTATTTCTTGAAAATTATTATTGTACTTAACCGAGTTTCTAAGATACAGTTTAACCAAAATTGTAATTATCGACTTTAGAGCTAGGTTATAACGTCCAAATTTGAAAAGTTTGAAATAAATGAGTTTTTGTATAATATAGAACTTATCGAGACGAGGTCAGTGGTATTATAAACTGTACTTAGTGATTTTTTGTAGTTAATGAGTTCTTGCACTAAGCCGACGATATTATAATTTTCTGTAACACCTTTAATACCTGTGTTATGCAAATAAATGAATTTGAATTTGAAAATTTGAATTTGAAAAGCCCCGCTTCCACTAAAGTAAGACAATGAAACAAGGCTTATTATAGATTCCAAAATACACCAATTTTGAGAAAAATAAACTCCATTTTACCAACTTTTTAATGGTATTAAATAGATTTTTTTTAAATTAAGTGTTTGGTGGCCAAATAAAGAAAACAATCGGCCTATTTCTTCCTTAGAGTATCCTTTGTACAGTAGTTTAGTTATCTTAAAGTGTTGAAAAATGCTTTAAAAAACTAATGGCGTCTGATAGAGAACTGTATAACCATCTTGATCACACCAGATTTAAAATCCCAGGGTTAAGGGGAGCAACGTTAAAATTATGGAACGTCTAATACAACCATGGTGAATCCATGGCGAGTGTACCAATAACAGTGAATCCCCTTTTACTGGAAAAGAGGCATTCCATCTTAGTCCTCACGGTTGATAACGCATCAGTATTTTGATTCGCAAACGAGGATAGATGTAGATGTCTATGCGCCACAGCAACCACTTACCATCAGGTGGACTGTGTGCTCGTTTATCACCCTATCTTATAAAAAAGTGTTTATCCAAATCACAAAATTCCCTCTAAAATCTTTCCAAATTTATCTAATTGACTATAGTAAATGTAAGGCGGTTATCTTAATTATCTCTTTTGTTGTGATCTCATTTTTCCGTAAAATGAAGATGTCATTATTTATATGTAGGTAGCCAAAGGCATAAACCAACTCGCACATTACTTTTCAATCTGACGTCGATGCTTATAGCAAATGTCAGAGGCGTGCTTTTAAGAAAATTGGTATCGCCGAACAATGACATTTATTTTCCGTAGAAAACAGTAATATACTGATTCTGCGTCATCAAATATTACCCTGATATTATAGTTACTACATATCCGAGCTCCCGCTTGTTATTATCGTTCTGAGGATTATTGATATTAAATTCACCTCCTGAGTAAGCTTTCTAGTAGTTGTTAACTAGAAAAGATAAACGGTTTAGGTAAAGACATACAAAAAATTTGATAGAAATTTGATAAGGTATATTTTAAATATTTTCGTGGTAGAAGCGTACCATTTTATAATTTTGATATGTTGTCATTTAGATATTAACCGCGTAGTGGTGGTGTAAGAATATCCACTATATCGTGGATATTCTTACAGCATTTTCGTGTGGGACACCCACGGGTAAGAAGCGACAAAGGTAAACTGAAACGACCATGACCAGCAGCATCTTCCTGGTATAAACGCAAAATTATAAAAAACTGTGCATGCCAATCGGCCTGCCTAGCATAGAGTCTATGGCAAAATGCAGTGTGGCAAATATGAGGCAATCTATGGGGAAGAGTTATGTTTAGCAGGATCTTTTAAGGATGTAATGGATTTTGGTAATTATAAAAATAATTTATTAATTAACACAATCAATGATAAACCTACTTTATAATTCTAAATATATGTTAGACCTGGATTGATTACCTTTGCAAATTAAGTGTGAAAACTTAAATCTTAATTAATAAAAGTACCTTTTGTAAAACCACCACAAGGTTTATTCGATTTAAATACGCTTCTTTACACTTCTTTTTTCTTTACATAAGAGTGTCAATTAAACAAACTGTCCATCTGATTAGTAAATGGGCCTGAATCTCATAGACACCTACATTTATCTCGATTGACTAATAAGTTTAAATAAAAATGAAATACACTGCAACCCCTAATGAATAAGACTGAATGCCTCATAATCAGTAAAAATGTCTTCACACAAAAAGTTATACTCGTATTTTTTTTATAGGATAAGGGTGACAAACGAGCACACAGTCCACCTGATGGTAAGTGGTTGCTGCGGCCCATAGACATCTACATCTATCCTCTATTACAATTCAAAATGTAGATGCGTTGTCACCCGTGAGGAGTAAGATGAAATGCCTCATTTCCAGTAAAAAGGGCCTCCGGCCACCTGCACTCACCAAGCGAAACGCAGAGGTGAACCTCTACTTCACGCTGGTTTTCTGTGCCGGTATTCTACGTAGGCGTTATACTTTCCCACTGGAGACGACCTAATCGTAATTCAGCTGTAGTTACACTGTGCTCTTTTTGTTGGATGCACGCAACATCTATTTATTGATCATAACTTTTTGTATAAAATTAAAAAAAAATATAGCCGCGGTTCGACACAAACGTTCTCTTAATTACACGAACGTTTGAAACCATTGTCAATACAAATGAATATATGTACTATTATTACAAAATAAAAATTTAAATTCTAACTTAATTTAATTTTTATTTTATCCTTGATGGAATACGATTTCATACTCGTTGAGTTCCGCTTAGTTAAATTAAGTATTAATTCATGTCCCTTTCTATTCCCATTTTGTGAAGAAAGGGATAAAAACATTAAGCATTTCTTGAATTGACGATGTTTATGGGAACGGCCGATATTCATTTAGCTAACATTTTAACGTTGGCAATAGACAACTCATCCACCAAATTTATTTAATCAACAGTCAGCATGTAAGTGTATAAAGCAATCACGTGCATTATGGAGTAAATTAGAATTGTAAACTAGAGAACACAAAAAGTATTTCCATCCATTTCCATTGGAAAGTTTTAATAGATTTTGTACCGTATGTGCGGTAGAAAATCTAAGTAAGATATTTTCCAAGATAGTGAAAATTTTTCGTGGTATTCATTCAGACCGCGTGCAGGCCATTTCAGTAGTTAAAGTTGTGACAACTTGACCGTTAAGGTTTTCGTCGTATGAAAAAGATCAAGGTCATTATAACCAATTTGGAAAAACGTATTTTCGTACATTGCACGCTTAATTTGACAAAAAAGTGCATTAAAATCATCACCCACTAGAAAAGAAGTCTAATTATCTGATAAATCACACTGGGGGTCAAAGAGTCTTGTAGTGGGTTGTAACGGTGATATGTATTGGTATGTTAGGGGTTATTGAAACCTTTTCTCAAAATATCTATTTTCACTGCCCGCTGTTCATCGGCATACTTGTTTATCGACCCACTGATTGAATTGAAACCAAATGATGATAGTGCGCAGTATAATCACTGCGAAGGTATCAGCTCTATTCTTAGCTAAACTTCCAAGCTTGAAGAATATGAATAAATTCTTCAAAGTCTCGTGATTTTGTCATGAAATGCTCTATTTCTATCTGTATATGAAGTGTGACGCTGATAAAAAGATTAGACAAGTATTTGAGTGAATACAATATACTAGTAACTGGTAAACATATTATGATTATTTATATCAGTAAATAAATCATCTTTTAATATAGTTTGAACTTAATTGATTGATGTGTCTCTGGGATATAGTACCCACTTACCATCTAGTGGACTGTTACTTCCTCTGTAACTTCATTCGTTACAAAAAATGTTGCAAAAAATTTTGATTCAAAACAACGAGTAAGCCACATTGTGAATATAATAACAACCAAGTCTAAATACCGTGAAGTGGCGGCGTAACGGTGGTACCACACCAATTGTTCGATCGTCGATCGATGTCGATCGATTGCTACCACACACTTTCTCTGATCGACGGATACTGGTCGATATAATATTGTTCAATCAGCGATCGACAATTAATGGATACGGTTGTGGGCTCTGTAATATCTCGAATGAGAACTTCTTACAACTGAACAGATCAGGTACCTAGCGTGTGGGGCGGAAGCAGTGGTGGGTGACGATAGGGAGTGGTCGGTGGAGTTGGGCGGTATTTCGAATAATCAAGCAGGTCGATCGACGTCGACTAATCCATTCTACTATCGATCGATCGGTGTGGTAGAAAATATCGATCGATTGGTGTGGTAACACACTAAGGCTGAGATCTATAGACCGTACTTTAACTTTGCTCAGACTTTACTTTCGAGCTAAGACAATGTCGGTATTTATAGAGCTAACTTCAAAGTCGTGCTGAGTGCGCGCTTAGTAAAGCCTAGTCACCGATATCGACGAGTTACGTTAAACTCAGGATATTATTCAAAACCAATGTATGAATTTTAAATTGTTGTTTTTATGTCACTTTAATTAATCATTAAAATAAATAGGTAGTTTTAGGCCATCTTCTAGTTTTAAATAGCATTAATACATTTTGCATTTATGTAATTTCAATCTTATTAAGAATTTCGTAAAATATTATTTTTCTGGGGGCACGGCAGTGCCCCCGCCAAGTCGAGCAAAAAAGCGGCACGGCCGTACCATCCTTTTTTCGAAGCAGTTCAGGCCATTTCCGAAACCTTATAACTTCGTTATTAATAAAATATATAATATCCTATAAAAAAAAAACTAGAAGCCTGAATTTTCAGTAGCCAAGTAGGTATTGTATAAACTCAGTATATTTCAAATTTCATTAAATTTGAACCAGTATTCTAAGAATTATAACTAGTCAGTTTCTTAATTTTGTCACTCACTGACTGACCGATCATCAAAACTCTATGGCACTTCTAGCAGACATAGAAACTTCAAATTCGGAATACAATTATTGTTTAATATATAAATCAAGAAAATATTAAAATATTTTACAATTTCTGTCCAGTTTTCGAGATACACCAACTGCATAAATAACTTTGTAATCCCATATAAACATATAGTATTACAAAGTTACATTTGCAGTGAATGAATCAGTATTCCTATTTATGTATAATGGAATTATAGGTGTAAATAGCTACCTAGATATAACTATCTACAAAAAGAAATGAGATGCCATCAAAAACATAACTTGTAAAAAAGCCAAGTCTCGCAACTCAGTTCTTCTACCGTAAAAAGTTGTGAGATCCATGTAATACCAAGTCGGTTAATTTATTCAGGTCATAAATTGATACATAGATTGACTTGGCCATCGCACTAAACAATGTTATTTAATATTATGTATTACTTGTGAGATATATTGTGTTTTCATGCGATTGCCAAGTCAATCTATGTATCAATCTATGGACTGAATAAATTAACCGACTTGGTATTACATGGATCTCACAACTTTTTACGGTAGAAGAACTGAGTTGCGAGACTTGGATTTTTTTACAAGTTATGTTTTTGATGGCATTTAATTTTTTCTGATTTTGCACTCATCTCGTCCGTTCCCGATTTCATACGACGTTTTTTTTTTATTTCATGTAATAATAACTTATTTATGAAATACAATTTGGACTGTTTTCGATATGTAATATATATATATATATATATATATATATATATATATATATATATATATATATATATATATATATATATATATGTGCAGGGTATTTTTGAAACGCTCCCGAAAACAAAGACACATGATACTCGATACTACACCTTAGCACATGGGTCACAAATAAATTTGATCCCGACGAAAAAAAAATCATCTTTTCACAACGTTTTATTAACTTTATTCACGCTCCATCATGTGAGTACATCTAAATGAAACGAAAATTTCATAAAAAAATCATGAAAATACTTATACAGAAAACCAGCAGTGAAACTTAAAAATTACATCAGCTGATAATAGGGTCAATATACTCGCGGACGTCGAACGCTTATAGATCCCGTCACGTAAAAACGCTGGCCTTGAACCTAGGCACTGAGCGATTTATCGAAGTTTCATTTTTTAGTTTAATTTTTCATTTCCTATACAAAATCAAAGATCACGATGAGATAGTGTTTATAATTGTGTGAGTACTGAGTACCCAATTAGGTACGTTTATTAATTTCAATAATTTTTTGTAGTAAAGATAATGTTATAAAATGTACAAAATCAGGAACCGGACAGGACAGGACAGGACCGCTCGACATCCAGCTGACTGATAACAGCAGCATTTCGGCCAATGTTGGAAAATCGGCCCATTGCTCTGGTAGCGGCAGGAGGTGGAGGTCAAGTGGCTGTTCACTCGGAAGAGCGCATTTTAGATGTCTTTCGCCGGAATCCAAACCTAGGTACACGAAGTATCGCTAAATTGTTAAGGCGTCGGGATGGAGCAAGTGTGTCATACTGTACAGTTCACAAAGTGTTAAATTGTAACGCCCAAACAAAGTGTACAAAGTGCAAGCTTTAGTTCCCGGCGATCACGACCGCCGGCGAATTTTCTGCCGTTGGTTATTAGACCAGCAACAACGTGTGCCTGGTTTCATTGAGCACGTCACCACGGAGGATTTAAAGCGGTAAGCTGTTTCATACCTAATTTTTTAAGTAACTTAGTACTGAACTGATCTCAATAGGTACATAACTGAATACATCGAATAATAAACATACCTACACGATGATAAAACGCATGGTGCACCTTGGTTACATATCATTTAAGTATTTTTTTCATTAGCGGGGAATCGACCTAGTTATTTGGGTTATTTAACCTGTGAATTCGAATTAAAGTGGCAAAATAGTAGGTTAAGTAGATAAGTTAGATATTTAGACAAGTGTTGTAAATTATTAGGTATTGTGATATGGTATGGCCCATTAGGCTTGTGGGCGCGCGGCCTCTGCGAATTCTGCGTTCTCGTGTACATTGACCCTTAATCAGCTGATTGTAATTCAGTAATTCCACTGATGGTTTTATGTTTAAGTATTTTCATGATTTTTTTTATAAAATTGTCATTTAATTTAGATGTACTAACATAATGGAGCGTGAATAAAGTTAATAAAACGTTGTGAAAAGATGATTTTTTTTTGTCGGGATCAAATTTATTTGTGACCCATGTGCTAAGGTGTAGTATCTACTATCATCTGTCTTTGTTTTCGGGAGCGTTTCAAAATTACCCTGTATATATACACACACATATATATATATATATATATATATATATATATATATATATATATATATATATAATTTTATACAGTAAAGTCAAAACATAATGCATGGAATGAAGCATCCTTTAATATTAGGACTGTCTGGGCCTTAGAAAAAGCTTAGCCTAATCTTAGCCCGATACAACCATAAATTCAGAATCAAAGATTATGCTGAATATATCCTCAGCTAAGTTTTTCGTAAGCTAAGTCTGAGCAAATTCAAAGTGCGATCTATAGATCTCAGCCTAAGAGATTCCACTATAAGATATGATAGAGGGATACGGAGCTAGCAGCAGTCTCTTGTTGATAACAATTCAATAATAATAAAAATGCAAGCTGTTATAAATTAATGAATGAATAACAAATACTAATAGTAATTTACGTTCACATTAGAAATATCTAATTCATAAAGGGTTTGACTGCAGCAAAATTGCCAGCCATAATCACCAAATAAAATAAACATAGCTGAATAACAAACCAGACAAACAAAGCCACTGTAAAAACTAATTACCAAGCATAAAACTTCGCCATCGTTCCATGACGAATTACACAAAACCACCCCTAGCATATCGATTGTCGATTACACCTAACGTATTTATTATTATCATTTCTGAGTTTTTACTGTTTATTTTGTAAGCATTGATGAAAGTTTAGTTGAATATTTAGTTGATAAGTAGTTTATGTTTATTTGTTATTTTTAACAATATAAAAACAATGTATTAATAATAATAAGTTTTTTTTTATAATATTTTCAAAGATTGCATTACCCGTAACTTATTCATTCTATGATTAAATATTTATAACCTATTCAACGTGGTAGCAGCTTCAGCAGCTATGTTATGGTTGCAGCACGAATGAGTTGGCTCAACCGGGAAAGGAGCACGCTCTCACATAATACCAGCGTAAAATAGCAGCTAAATGCTGCTGTCTTTCGTATGGTGAGTTTAGAGAACCAGAGATACTTTTCAATGAAAATGAGGCATTCCCCCTTAGTTTTCAGGTGTGACAAAGTATCTGCATTTTGATTCGTAATTGAGGATAAATGTAGATGTCTAGGGGCCACAGCTTCCGCTTACCATGAGGAAGACTGTGTGCTTGTTTGTCACCCTAATTCTATATATATATATATATATATATATATATATATATATATATATATATATATATATATATATATATATATATATATATATAAATATATTGGTAAATCCAATTGGGCATACCTTAAGCGCATTAAAAAAATTACGTATAACATGATTATACGGAATTATTAAAGTAGTTTAAATACATTTCGACAGCACTATCGGCTTCAACACCCTTGAAAACCATGAAAATGACACCCATGATGAAAAAATTGATACCTATTGCAGCCGCCATCTTGGATTTACATTTCGACAGCACTATCGGCTTCAACACTCTTGAAAACCATGAAAATGACACCCAAGATGAAAAACTTGATATCTATTGCAGCCGCCACCTTGGATTTACATTTCGACAGCACTATCGGCATCAGCACCCCCGAAAACCATGAAAATGACACCAATGATGAAAAAATTTATATCTATTGCAGCCGCCATCTTGGATTTACATTTCGATAGCACTATCGGCTTCAACACCCTCGAAAACCATGAAAATGACACCCATGATGAAAAAATTGGTACCTACTTCAGCCACCATCTTGGATTTACATTTCGACAGCACTATCGGATTCAACACCCTCGAAAACCATGTAAATGACACCCAAGATGAAAAACTTGATATCTATTGCAGCCGCCACCTTGGATTTACATTACGACAGCACTATCGGCATCAGCACCCCCGAGAACCATGAAAATGACACCAATGATGAAAAAATTTATATCTATTGCAGCCGCCATCTTGGATTTACATTTCGATAGCACTATCGGCTTCAACACCATCGAAAACCATGAAAATGACATGACACCCATGATGAAAAATTGGTACCTACTTCAGCCGCCATCTTGGATTTACATTTCGACAGCACTATCGGCTTCAACACCCTCGAAACCCATGAAAATGACATCCATGATGAAAAAATTGATACCCATTGCAGCCGCCACCTTGGATTTACATTTTGACAACCCTATCGGCTTCAACTCTCTCGAAAACCATGAAAATGACACCCATGAGGAAAAAATTGATACCTATTGCAGCCGCCATCTTGGATTTACATTTCGACAGCACTATCGGTTTCAACACCCTCGAAACCCATGAAAATGATACCCAAGATGAAAATTTTGATATATTTTGCAGCCGCCATCTTGAATTTACATTTTGACAGCACTATCGGCTTCAACACCCTCGAAAACCATGAAAATGACACCCATGATGAATAAATTGGTACCTAATTCAGCCGCCATCTTCGATTTACATTTCGACAGCACTATCAGCTTCAACACCCTCGAAAACCATAAAAATGACACCTATGATGAAAAAATTTATACCTATTGCAGCCTCCACCTTGGATTTACATTTCGACAGCACTATCGGCTTCAGCACCCTCGAAAACCATGAAAATGACACCCATGATGAAAAAATTGATACCTATTGCGGCCGCCATCTTGTATTTACATTTCGACAACCCTATCGGTTTCGACACCCTCGAAAAGCATGAAAATGTCACCCATGACAAAAAAAAATTATACTACTACTTACTTTTAGTACGTACTACTATTATTTATTCTGTGCTTTTAAATATTGTAATAAAAAAATCCCTTATTATTATTGTAATTAAGTATTTAAGAAATTTGGTTATTCGAATATTGTGTATTTGTACAGCGATCTTTTTGAGTCGCTGAAAACAACCGAAACAATGCCCACTCACGACGGCGACTGAAGCCGAACTTAGGCATGGGTAAAAAATATATCGATATATATCGTCGATATTTTAAATTGCGATATATCGACATATCGATATTTATTTTAGAGTATCGAATTCATATCAATTTCGATATATTTAAAATGTTGTATCGTTTTTTTCGTCGTCCAACCGTCAGTAGAGAAAATTTTGGACCTTATCTTTACATCATTCAAATGATGACGATATATCGATATTTATCACGCGATATATAGAGATACTGTTTAAAAATATAGATTCGATATATATCGATATATTTTTTACCTTTGCCCATCCCTAGCCGAACTAAACTTAATACAAAGGTACTCTGTGAACTAAACTACTCTGTGGCTGTAGATCCCCATTTACAGAAACAATTTATATACGAGGCAACCAAATCAACGAAAATTTCGCCATTTTGGAGCCGAAAAAAATTAATTATAGCTAAACAAAACAAAATTACACTGCCATTTACATTCAGTGGCTTCCCACATGATAGATGAAGAGATTAAAAAATAGATTGAGTTAAACAATTGATATTTTCAAAAGTTATAGTGTTTACAAGCCACAGGGACATGATAAATCCACACCATAAGCCACTAAAACCCTTTTTTTTATTTAAAAATAGCAATTAATCGATTTAATAAAATTATTAATAAGTTCAACAATTATTTATCTTTCTAACAATGTGCTTTTTATATCATTTATATGTATAATATGATTGCTAGATACGATTTTATTCGATAAAATGTTGGAATTTTAATTTTTAGGCGATAGTAGAACATTACCTTGCGCTTTCGCTTAAGGTATGCAATATATAGATAGATAGATAGATAGATAAAGATACATACTTTATATTTTCAAACATACATACTAGTTCACACGCATACATATAATATATGTATACGTAGTCAAGTGCTTAATCATTAAGCTAAGTCACTGTCCTACCAAGTCGTCACGTCACTTATCCCTCTCTTTATCAAAAATGCAAAAGTACATGTAATATGTAAAGTACATATGCTCTACATTATAACAATTATTTTCATTACAATATTTGTTTACATGTCACCTGTTTGCTTTAAATACCTTGCATGTAAAATAAAGAAAATATTATAACCATATTGCGTAGTTTATCAGGGGACAAAAACGAGTTATAAATTATTGAAGTATAAAATCAAAAGCGTATTTCTTTTTTTTGAAAAAATAATTTTGCCTATGTCAGTGCATACTACTTCACCCCCTCCCCCAAGCTTCCAAGCCTACGTCTTTTATAACTGTTAACAGCTTTGTATATTCCGAGTATAATGACTTGGCATCCTCTCTAAACTTATTTGTGTCGGACTTTTTTCTTATAATTTATGTTAACGTACTGCAGGAAGAACAACTGTTGTTAGTAGTAGAAGTTGTGGCACATTCGTTCGTAATTTACTCACTAAAGGTTGCACTGAAAACCAGTGTCGTGGACCACGAACTATGCTGAGCCTTCAATATCCAACCCGCAAATATAATTTAATCTTACTTGGAATAGTTAAAAGGAATTATATAATATTAATTTCATTGCCATTATTTAAATAAATTAAGAAAGAACAAAAATATGAAACCTAGTAGGGACGATTTCCTGTCACCACGCACGGCAGGCGGTGTGGTGATATCTGTTCCATGCGTTTCGCATCTCTAACGTCACTTTCTTTTTTTAGTTTAGGTGTTTTACATCTGTTTTATATACCAGATAATTATATTATATACACCAGATGTAAAACATCCATGCGTCAGAACCACGCTGAAGCTATATTTTGGTAGTGGCACGAATGGGTTGGCTTGAACGGAAGAGGCCCACGCTCTCACAGAATACCAGCGTAAAATACCAGATGTTACGATGGTGACCGTACACCCTTTTTACTGTAAACGAGGCATTCCAACTTAGTCCTCAAGTGTGACAATGTATTCGCATTTTTGATGTCAATGGGCCACGGCATCCACTTACCAAGTGACTTTTACTTTTATCAGGAGGGACTCATGACCAGCAGTAGAATTTTAAATGAAATTAAGAAATAAAACCTTTTCTGTCTTTTTCATCACGTTTTAATAATATTTTTGAAAATTTACTAAGAACCAATCACCTTTTTTATATATTATATAGCGTATCAATTCTATTTGCATAAACGGCATAAAAGAGCGCAGTCATTTCTAGCAGGAATATTAAAAAAAAGAGCTATAAATCTGACCAGCGCTCTCATTAATGTCAGACACATGACGAGAGATCTGTTGAACACGTTATTATAATGCTATTATTTGGAAACTAAGCTCAAGTGCGGTCATTTTAAAAAACGGTTTCTTTTTAGAAAAGAGGGGCAATCTCAAAACTCAGTCAATATATTATGTTACCATACATAGAGCAACCACTGGCAGATCGGAGAGGAATAGACATACGCATTCCGTTATCTGTCAAAGTATAAATCAACGTAGTCCTATGTGTACAATAAAAATAGTTGCAACTGCACTGCTCACTAGACTTAATTTAGTTGCGCCGCTGAATTGATGTCCTACGAAAATGACGAATTATTCAGTTTTTTCGCTGCAAAAAGAGATCTGCCACGTCAAATTTACAGAACGATGGCGATTCTTTTCATAAATAAGTAACTTTTAATCACATCATTGCGATTTATTTCTTTTAAACTTAAAATTACAATGATAACGGTCGTGTTGTTTCGGATTTGTTGGTAACACAGACACGATTTTGGTATACTATGTGTATGTCAAATTGTTATTTTATTGATTCAATTTTTATTTGTGAGGTTGGTAGTGACAAATTTTTATTTTAGTGTGCGCAGATTTACCCCGCAAAAAAAGACAGACAATTTTGTATCGGTGCGAAACAAGTACGCTGGTGGCCCGTGTTGCTGTATCTAACCATATAATGCAATGTTCCGCTAAACAATTTACTTTACGAGAGTGACTATTTTAGAAAGTTTATAATAAAAATGTATCTTAATAATATTTTAAATGAAAAAAATATGTTTTCTTTGGATGTTTATTCTTCAATCCTGTTTGACTGGCTGGACAGTTTCAAATAAAATGCAAACCGATTATTTGGTGGACTAGGACATATCATATTTTCAAAGCAAATATTCGTCATCACTATCATCATTATTTTTACCGTTACTGTTACAGCCTATTAAAGTTCATTGCTGAACATAGGCCTCCTCCATATAATGTCTCATAGGTGGGTTATTTGCCATAGTTGCCACGCTTGGCAAGCGGGATGGCTACCAAAATTACTAAAATTTTAAACAGATACTGACTTAAAATTTTTCAAACATTTGCCAGTTTGCAATAACCTGTAAGGTTTTTCTTACTGTTTCTCATTTAGCAGTAGTTTAAATCCATAATACTCCTCATAATCATCATCATTAAAACCCTTGACAAGTCCACTGCTGAACATAGGCCTCCCCCAAGGAATGCCACGAGGCACGGTTCTGAGCCACCTGCATCCATCGACTTCCTTCATGTCTTACCAGGTCGTCATTCCATCTAGTGAGGGGACGCCCTAAATTTCATCCGCCGGTACAAGGCCGCCTCTCGAGAACCCATTTTCTCCATCGGTTGTCGGTTCTTTGAGCTATATGGCCGGCCTATTGCCACTTCAGCTTACTTATCCGTTGGCTTTGTCGGTCACTTTGGTTCTACTGCGGATATCCTCATTTCTAAGTTTATCATGCAGAGAAATTCCGAGCATAGCCCTCTCCATAGCTCGCTGAGCGACGTTCAGCTTTTTCACCCGGCCAGCAGTGAACGATCACGTCTCAGATCCATAAGTCGTCACTGGCAACACGTACTGGTTGTACAGTCTAGTTTTCAAGTTTTGAGGTATACCCTACGAGAAGATGTGCTGTAATTTTCCGAACGCTGCCCACCCGACTTGAATCCGTCGATTGACCTCTCGGTCGAAGTTGGACTTACCTATTCGGACTATTTGTCCCAGGTAAACATACTCATCAACAACTTCGAGCTTAGTGCTCCCAACAACTACCAGCATAGGAGTGACATGGACATTAAACATGATTTTTGTTCTATCCATGTTCATCTTCAGACCTATCCATTGGGAAACACTATTGAGGTCATTGAACATAGTGTTTAGGTCCTCGAGCGATTCTGCCATAAGGACTATATATCGTAGGCAACCTCCTTAATACATTGAACATTAATTTGTTGGTTTTAAGTAGATTTATGCCATCAATCTTGGATTTTTTTTAGTTTAACTAGCTGTATCAGAGCCCGCTTAATATTTTTTAATTTATAAATATGAAATACCAGCGACCCACCCTCGCCACGCTTGGATAGGATTTATGAATGTGGCGTTATTTAGATCAAAAATAATTAAAGCAAATTAATTTTACGTTTTTTTTTTAAAAAAATCATATTTTTCAAATATGTTTATATCACTCCCGACATTGCTTGCTATGTTTTCGTGAAGTTTGATCATGATCGGTTCCGCAATTCCGAATATTAGCCCGGACAGGCCCGAAACATAAAACTTTTAAAAATGATTATTTATGTTTTACTGACATGCATGTGCCGTGTATAGGCGGTCAAGAATATCCACTACCCCATATCCTCCCGTGGGTGTCGTAAAAGGCGACAAAGGGAAACAGGCAGGAGATGGGCAGCAGCATCTTCCTGGTTAACGGCAAAAGTACAATAAAAAAACTGCGGTTGCCAACCCGCTCGCCAAGCGTGGCAACTATGGCAATATACCCCCCATGATGAGAGTACCGAAGAGACGGCCCCCAGTCCCCGGCGACCCCGCTATTCCTGGCTACGGTGGCGACCATGGTAACGGCGGGGCAGGGGGTGCTAAGAATCTCCGGTGGAGGTTCGGTTGCCACCTTAGACGACTCGACCTGGCAACGTACAACGCACGCACCCTGAGGACTGATGAGAAGATCGTGGAGCTGGAAGAAGAGATAGACAAGTTGCGCTGGCATATTATGGGATTATCCGAAGTCCGAAGAGAGGGGGAGGACACGGTAATCCTCGAATCCGGCAACTTGCTCTATCACCGGAGGGCGACCATCTGTCCCAAGGAGGTGTCGGATTTATCGTCCACAAGTCTCTCGTTAACAACGTTGTAAAGATCGGGAGTGTGTCGACGAGGGTTGCGTACCTGATACTCAAAATCACCAAACGGTATTCGCTGAAGGTCATACAGGTTTACGCACCAACCTCGGCACACCCCGATGAGGAGGTGGAGGAAATGTATGAGGATATCTCTAGAGCCATGCATTCCTCCAAAACCCAATATACGGTGTTAATGGGAGACTTCAATGCAAAACTAGGCACAAGAGAGAACGGTGAGCTGAAAGTAGGGAAATTTGGAAAAGGGCAACGGAACCCAAGAGGCCAGCAGCTGGCCGACTTCATGGAGAAAGAGGGACTCTTTATGATGAACTCTTTCTTCAAGAAGCGGCCGCACAGAAAGTGGACCTGGTCGAGCCCCGACGGTTCGACAAAAAATTAAATTGACTTCATTATGACGACCAGACGACAACTGTTCAGTGATGTCTCAGTGATCGCCAGGGTCAAAACCGGCAGCGATCACCGAATGGTGAGAGGCACACTGAACCTAAATGTTAAGTTGGAGAGGTCTCATCTGATGAAGTCAACGCTCCGTCCCCCTCGTGCTCTAATCCAAAGTCCAAAAACCTTTCAGCTCGAGTTACAAAACCGTTTTCAGTGCCTCGAAGACTGCAATGAGGTGGACGATATGAATGACAAGCTCGTGGAAACTGTCCATGCGGTCGGAGCTAAGTTCTGCAAGACCCGCCGCAGAAGAACACAAAAACTCTCCGATCACACTCTTAATCTCATGGCTGTTAGACGGGAGATGAAGCTACATTCTTCAACAGATTTGACAGCATACAGGCAACTGAACAGACTGATCTCCAAATGCATGCGGCGGGACTTACGCAACTTCAAAACAGCTCGTATTAAAGAAGCGATCGAGCGGAATCAAGGCTCCAAAGTCTTTGCCAGAGATCTGTCTGCCAGAAAGAGCCAACTGTCAAAGCTGAAGACTGAATGTGGCAGCATCGTTTCCGGGGCACCTTAGATTTTGAGTGAGATTGAGAGGTTCTATGGGCAGCTGTACACGTCATCGTTGGAGCCACACGCAAGTGTGAGTAACGATCCAAGAGCGAGTCTTGTCCGACACTATTCCGAAGATATTCCGGACGTCAGTCTGAGCGAGATTAGAATGGCTCTCCAGCATCTTAAAAATGGCAAGTCCCCAGGCGAGGATGGAATTACAGCGGAGCTTCTGAAAGCGGGTGGAAGACCGGTACTTGAAGTCCTTCAGAAGCTCTTTAATTCCGTCCTCCATGGTGGCATTACATCGGAGGCGTGGAGCAGAAGTGCGGTGGTCTTGTTCTTCAAGAAAGGTGACAACGCTCTCTTGAAGAACAACAGACCGATTTCCCTTCTGAGCCGCGTCTACGTGCTGTTTTCGAGAGTCATAACGAATCGTCTCGCGCGCAGACTTGACGACTTGCAGCCTCCCGAACAAGCCGGTTTCCGAAAGGGCTTTAGCACCATAGACCACATACATACCCTACGGCAATTTGTACAGAAGTCCGAAGAGTACAATTTGCCACTATGTCTGGCGTATGTGGACTATGAGAAAGCCTTTGATTCCGTCAAAGTTTGGGCGGTGCTGCAGTCCCTTCAGCGGTGCCAAGTTGACTGTCGGTATATCGAAGTGCTGAAGTGTTTGTACAGTAGAGCTACGATGGCTATCCGAGTACAGAACCAGAGTACGAAACCTATCCAATTGCAGAGAGGTGTAAGACAGGGTGACATTATATCCCCGAAACTCTTCACCGCTGCATTGGAAGACGTTTTCAAGCTTCTGGACTGGAAAGGATACGGAATTAACATCAATGGCGAGTACATCACTCACCTTCGATTTGCCGACGTTATAGTCCTCATGGCAGAATCGCTGGAGGAACTGAGCACTATGCTCAATGACCTCAATAGTGTCTCCCAACGGATAGGTCTTAAGATGAACATGGACAAAACAAAGATCATGTTTAATGTCCATGTCACACCTATGCCGGTAGTTGTTGGGAGCACTAAGCTCGAAGTTGTTGACGAGTATGTTTACCTGGGACAAATAGTCCGACTAGGAAAGTCCAACTTCGACCGAAAGGTCAATCGACGGATTCAACTCGGCTGGGCAGCGTTCGGGAAGCTACGACACATCTTCTCGTCAGAAATACCTCAAAACCTTAAAACAAAATTGTACAACCAGTGCGTGTTGCCAGTGATGACTTACGGAACTGAGACGTGGTCCTTCACTGCTGGCCGTATGAGGAAGCTCTAGGTCGCTCAGTGAGCTATGGAGAGGGCTATGCTCGGAGTTTCTCTGCGTGATAAACTTAGGAATGAGGATATCCGCAGTAGAACCAGAGTAACCGACATAGCCCAACGGATTAGTAAGCTGAAGTGGCAGTGGGCCGGCCATATAGCTCGAAGAACCGACAACCGATGGGGAAGAAAGGTTCTCGAGTGGCAGCCTCGTACCGGTAGGCGAAGTGTAGGGCGTCCCATCACAAGATGGCGTGACGACCTGGTAAGACATGCAGGAAGTCGATGGATGCAGGTGGCTCGGGACCGTGCTTTGTGGCATTCCTTGGGGGAGGCCTATGTTCAGCAGTGGACTTGTGAAGGGCTGTAATGATGATGATGATAATGATGACATGCAAATAAGCCTGATCTTGATAGAAGCCAGTTATTTCAATATTACAGAGAGACACTTGAATTTTATTTATATGTACAATAAGATTAGGGCTAATCACCGTAATGGGACATTAGACGAAATATTGCAAATGAAGCCCGAAAGTATTTTTAATATAATGATATTTTGTGTACAAAAATTCTGTGTGATCAGGTTGATACACGGATTATGCCCTCCGTTTCGGATAAGCGTAACAGTTTTTATAGCCCTATTACCCTAATAATCTCAACATGGTAAATTTTGATAGCGTTATTAATATAAAAAGGGGTATTCCCTTACACCGGTGGATCACAGAAACGGTGGCAAAAGATAACGAAGCCCTGTTTTAATGTCGCGCTCCAAATGGACACGTCCGGTGTACTTTGCCGGAATTAACGCCTCGATGGATCCAAATCAGTTCCGGAGTTTTTGGCGAGCATCGGTTTTACCTTTTGCAGATAGAAATGTATGTTTGCTCTCAAGTGTTTGTTTTTACTTAATGCGTACTTTCTTCAGCTGAACGCACTTGTAAGCTTTGTGAAATTATTATTAAGTTTTAAGAAAAATTAAACCCAGTGATTTAAAAATCATATAAACATTGTCGTGAAGCGACAATTAAAAAAAAAAGAACCTAACCTAAGAACAACAAAACAACAAAAGAAGAACAAGAAAATAATATAATTAAAATTTTAAAAAGATATTTACAATTTTATATAAAAAAATGAAGTATGATGATGGTGATGGGTGACGTGAAATTACAATTAGATAGAAAATAAAGATAGAAAAATATTGAAGCGGAGCCTGAAGGTCAAAGTGGCACACGCTGCGCTTGGAGTAGGAGTAGGCACACGCTGAGCTTGGAGTTTCTTGGCGGTGGTGGCACGCAGCGCCTGGTCTAGGCACAAGCAGCATCTGGAGTTGGCACACGTAGCGCTTGGAGTAGGCGCTCTCAGCGCCTGGAGTAAACAGTCGCAGCGCCTAAAGATAGCACGGGCACTAGTAGGTGGAGGTGCAGGCGACGACTCCAGATGAAGGAAGGCTTGCAGGATCCCGGAGTAGTGCGGCCCCGCACTTGGAGTAGGTTAGGCGACGACTTCGGGTGAAGACAGAGGCTTGCAGGATCCCAGAGCAGTGCGGCCCCGTGCTTGGAGTAGGCTACACCGACGACTTCAGGTGAAGATAGAGGCTTGCAGCATCCCGGAGCAGTGCGGCCCCGCGCTTGGAGTAGACTACACCGACCACTTCACGTGTAGATAGAGGCTTGCAGGATCCCGGAGCAGTGCGGCCCCGCGCTTGGAGTAGACTACGCCAACGACTTCAGGTGTAGATAGAGGCTTGCAGGATCCCGGAGCAGTACGGCCCCGCGCTTGGAGTAGACTACGCCGACGACTTTAGGTGTAGATAGAGGCTTGCAGGATCCCGGGGCAGTGCGGCCCCGGGATAAGGCCTTTAGGAGATGCTTCAAGTTTGGAAGCTGAAGCGAGACTGTCTGTATTGACCGATGATTCGGCTTTTATACCTTTTTAGAGAGAACGGAAAATTATTTAAATTAAAAGCAAATTTTTGTAAATGGCCCAGAGCAAAAGAGTATTTATGTGGAAATATTGAAATAAAAACATCAGACCGGTAACGAATTTGAATAAAAATTGCCATGACAACCAAATAAATAACGATGTCAAAACATGTAAATTTTTGGTTTTAGGCTCGTTATTAAGAAACAGCAAGTTTTAAGTAAGGAATGAGATATTATTGATATAGGAAAAAAGGTAGCGCAACAGCGCGCACGAAACCCGAAATTGCAGAGTTACGGAGAACTAAATAAAAGATCGAAAAAGGTAGACTCCATTGACAGCGTGAAAATTACGAAGTGAAAATGATTTGTTATTGTGTTTTTATAGTCTAAAAACGTAACAGGGTCCTATGGAAATAAAGGTGATGAAAAATATGAATGCAGAAAATCAAAAACAGAATGGAAAAATAGATGTAAAATGATATGTAAGTAGCATAACACTATATTTTTCTCCCGACCCTGGAAAATTTTTGACTCAGCAAAAATTTGGACATGTACATTCTAAAATAAACCATAAAAACACAGCTTTGCAGAAACAGACATCAACAGGCAAAATCAGATATACTATCTCTTACATTCATCATCTGCATTCAGGTAAGGGTGGAGTTCACATTCAATGACTACCACTCTAAAAGTGTGTTTTCGAAAGGACATTCAGGCTTATTTAAGGAGTAGTCATCCGCTCTAGCGTGGAAAAAAAATTAGTCGAAGAGACACCACTCTAAAAGAATGTTTTCGAAAGGACATTCAGGCTTATTTAAGGAGTAGTCATCCGCTCCTGCGTGGAAAAAAAATTAATTTAAGCAAGCTTTAGTCGAAGAGACACCACTCTAAAAGTGTGTTTTCGAAAGGACATTCAGGCTTATTTAAGGAGTAGTCATCCGCTCCTGCGTGGAGAAAAAAAAATTAAGGGAGTAATCAGCCGCTCCCAAGTGAAGATAAAGATATATATATAAAGAGACAAAATAATTATATTATGTCGAAGAGACCGAAGCCCATAACTTCATCGTCAGACTCAGATTCTTCCTTCTTGGACTCTCTCTTCCTTCTTCTCCTCAGCTGCCGGCGCTGCAGCAACGGCGACCGCGGCCACGGGCACTGCTCCACCAACGGGCATGGTCGACAACTTCTCACAACCCTGCGCGATCAGCTCTTCAACACTCTTGCCATAGAAATCCGAGATGACCTTCTTCAGTTTCTCAGAGTCTGCCTCAATACCCACAGAGCTGAGGATCTTCTCAACGTCAGCAGCGCCTGACCTGCAGGATCCCGGGGCAGTGCGGCCCCGGGATAAGGCCTTTAGGAGATGCTTCAAGTTTGGAAGCTGAAGCGAGACTGTCTGTATTGACCGATGATTCGGCTTTTATACCTTTATAGAGAGAACGGAATTTTTTTTAAATTAAAAGCAAATTTTTGTAAATGGCCCAGAGCAAAAGAGTATTTATGTGGAAATATTGAAATAAAAACATCAGACCGTTAACGAATTTTAATAAAAATTGCCATGTCAACCAAATAAATAACGATGTCAAAACATGTAAATTTTTGGTTTTAGGCTCGTTATTAAGAAACAGCAAGTTTTAAGTAAGGAATGAGATATTATTGATATAGGAAAAAAGGTAGCGCAACAGCGCGCACGAAACCCGAAATTGCAGGGTTACGGAGAACTAAATAAAAGATCGAAAAAGGTAGACTCCATTGACAGCGTGAAAATTACGAAGTGAAAATGATTTGTTATTGTGTTTTTATAGTCTAAAAACGTTACAGGATCCTATGGAAATAAAGGTGATGCAAAATATGAATGCAGAAAATCAAAATCAGAATGTAAAAATAGATGTAAAATGATATGTAAGTAGCATAACACTACAACATATTAGAAAGATATTTCTAATATGTTTAAACAAAAACTGTAATTATCAGACTTTATGAATATAGATTTTAAATGTTATATAATATACTAGTTGAAATATGCAGTACTTACACTATAATTATTATTGGTATATGGGTCAGCGCACATTGAAAAACAAAATGCTCAAGCAGCCCACCACATTGAGGCAAAAATCCGCAAAAACTCGGCGGCCGCAGCAAAAGTACGAAAATTCGCAAAGCATGATTTCGGAGATTAGCCAGAACAAAGAGACAGACAGACAGACAAAAATTTTTGAAATATTTTTTTCTTATTAGTACCGTATATACTTTCACTTGCATTTAGTAAAAAATCTGTTATTTTAACATTACAAACAGGCACTTCAGTTTTATTTTTTGGTATAGATTTATGTAATTATCAATTTAATAGCGAAAATCGTTCAAGTAGTTTAATGTTTAATTTGCACTGGCCCTAACAACCCACAAAGTAACAAAACACATTTTCCATCCCCTCATCTAACGAGGACCGTGCTTTCAAGGACGAAGTTATAGCGAGAGCGGCTTACTTCTCTGACTTTATTTAAGCGAGATAAATCAATTAAAAATGTTTTTCCGATAGCCCCAGGGAACTAACGGAATAAAATTATGCCTTCGTTATTGGTGACTAGCTTTTCGTCGCGACTTCGCCCGCGTGTTCTTTGGGGTTTTCATTTTTTGCGCGGATCCCAATTCTTTTTCTAAAATAAAGGTAGGCTAAGTTACTCCGTATAACATAAGCTACCTGCCAGTGAAAGACCTGTCAAAATCGGTCTAGCCGTTTCGGAGATATATAATGTGATTAAAAGTTACATATGAAAAGAAACGCCATCGTTGTGTAAATTTGACGTGGCAGATCCTTTATGCAGCAAAAAAACTGAATAATTCGTCATTTTCGTAGGAAATCGTTTCAGCGGCGCAACTAGATTTAATCTAGTGAGCAGTAAAGTTGCAACTATTTTTATTGTACACATAAGACTGAGTTGACTTATCCTTTGACAGACAACGAAATGCGTATGTCTATTGCTCTCCGATCTGCTTAGGTTGCTCTATGTATGGTAACATAATTAACTGAGTTTTCAGATTTCTCCTCTTATCTAAAAAGAAACCGTTTTCTTAAAATGACCGTACTTGAGATCAGTTTCCAAATAATAGCATTATGAAAACGTGTTCAACGGATCTGTCGTCATGTGTCTGACATTAATGACAGCGCCGGTCAGATTTATAGCTTTTTTTTAAATATTCCTGCTAGTAATGTTTCTGCGCTCTTTTATGCCGTTTATGCAAATAGAATTGATACGCTGAAAAAAAAAAGAAGATTGGCTCTTAGAAACTTTCCAAAAATATTATTAAAACGTGATGAAAAACACGGAAATGTTTTTTTTTCCCTTTATATTCATTTAAAATTCTACTGCTGGTCACGAGCCTCTCCTGTTAAAAGGAGAAGTCACTTGGTAAGTGGATGCCGTGGCCCATAGCCATCTATCGTCGATTAAGAATAAAAATGCGATTACGTTGTCACCCTTGAGGACTAAGTTGGAATGCCTCGTTTCCAGTCAAAAGTGTGTACGGTCACCATCGCAACAGCTGGTATTTTACGCTGGTATTCTGTGACAGCGTTGGCCTCTTCCGGTAAAGCCAACCCATTCGTGCTACTACCATAATATAGCTTCAGCGTGGTTCTGAAACATGGATGTTTTACATCTGGTTTATACAATATAATCATCTGGTATATAAAACAGATGCAAAACACCCAAACTAACGATGGAACGCAATGCTAGCGATGCGAAACGCCTGGAAACGCAATCACCACACCGCCTGCCGTGCGTGGTGACAGGAAATCGTCCTTACTATCGAAGAAATCCATGTATATCCAATTTTTTTTTCTCATTTATTTAAATAATGGAAATGCTATTAATATTATATAACACTCCTTAACCGATCCAAGTAAGGTTAAAAGCTTATGTGGTGGGCGGATTTAAGCTTACGGCTTTGACATTCGCGATCCGTACCCTTAAAAATTCAACTACAGTCGTTATAATATTAGACTGTTAACATACCGATGAAAAAGTGGAAATATATATATATATATATATATAGTATGATGTTAAAACATGACAGTCTAAGAGGTTGTAACAATCTATTCTCTAAACACCATCCTGCTAACAATGAGCTTATGAGCTCAATTACTCGCATACTTACCGTGGTGAATATAGACAAATATTTGAGATTAGGTCTACTAGTTGCCTTATATATATGTGTGTATGTATATTCAACAAGGGATTCAAGATACATTTGTCACTTTTATTTTTTGAGGCAAAAGATTTGAACACTTGAAATTTAATACGGCACATTCTCTATAACCTCGGGGTCACTGTAAAAGGCGTTGACCTATTGATCACATACTTAGCTCATATATCACTTTGACAGAATCCCATATATTTCTACTGCAGCTACTACGCTTAATCGAAAATTTGTTGTGCTAACAACTAAATATAAATTAGTAATCTTCCTTAAATGACAAACGAATAAAATTATATAACGTCATAAAGGAATGTTTATGTTGACATTTTACGTAATATACACACCTATAGTAATATAGCAAATTGTATAAATATTCCACAGTTTGACACCCGTTTTTTCTCGTTAAAATTAGGCAGAGCTGCTGCAAGATGTGATGACAGACATTACATACCTAATATTCGATCTGAGCGATGGAGTGCTTTTGGTATTAGAAAAAAAATTCTACGGGATTACACCTATATAAAAAAAAAACTAGTAAAGTTAAACATTATCTAAGTAATAACTAGAATATTCGATATACCAAATTTGAAAACTAAAAATTCGATCGATTTGATTGCAGGGTTCAAACTCGTGCCCTCCAACATGAGCTATTAAGGAGATGACCTCAATGAAATAGCGCGGGCATGTCAAGTTTTTGCTTTGTGTAAGCATATTGAATGTTTACAGATAATTACTTGCTTATTTATTAATTTATTAAGGTTGTTATTGAGTACTAATTTTAATTAAAATTTGTAGGATATTAATTTGCAAACGAAAAATCTAATGAAATTGTATACTTGAGTGATACTAAAAATAGTTAAAAAATAAGTTATTAAAATTAGACATAGAATAGAATAGAATAGAATAGAATATTTTTTTATTCAGTATACATTGCATGTGTAATTTTTATTGAAAGTCATTTTTTACTTTTTTTGAACCAGCAAAAAACCCAGCGGGATTTTTTTAAAAGCATATTTTACATTAATGATTGGCAGATACAAAATTTATTTTAGAAACCGCTTGGAAGCGACCACCTCATTCCCAGGGGTTAATATCAACCATGTATTCATTTATACTATAATAACCCTTTTTGCATAGTTACAACTTAACGAAACATTTCAACTTGGTAATAGAGAGAGTCTGTACACTTTCCGGGACCCTGATATAATAGCGTATACATTGGCCTATGAATGAATTACTGACTATGTGGAGTCGAGAAACTGGTATCACTAGCTTGTGTTTGTTCCTAGTGTTTACAAAATGCATATCACTTTTTTTTCTAAAACTACCTTTGTTTATGTGAACATACATTAATTTTTCGTAAATATACTAAGAGGCCAAAGTCAAAATATTTATTTCTTTAAATTTATCTCTAAAAAACTCTCTCGGTTTTAGGTTGTAAATAGCTCTAATGGCCCTCTTCTGTAAAACAAAAATAGTTTCTGAATCAGCCGCATTTCCCAATAGCAAAATCCCATAAGACATTATGCTATGGAAATAACTGAAATAAAGTAATCTAGCTGTCTCGACACTAGTGAGACCTCTAATCTTGTTTACAGCATAAGCTGCAGAACTTAGTCTGCTTGCTAGTTTGGATATACGGGAGCCCCACTGAAGCTTTGCGTCGAGAGTGATGCCAAGAAAAACAGTGGATTCAACAGGGATCAGTTCTTTCCCATTTAAAAACACATTGGTACTCAGATTTTTATCATTCGTTATTTTAAATTTAATACATTTAGTTTTATTTCCGTTTAAATGTAGATTATTAACGTTAAACCAATGCACTAATTTTGATATAGCATTATTCACTTCGTCACATTTAAATGATTGACGTTTAAGTTTAAAAATCAAGGAAGTATCATCAGAAAAATAATACTATATCATGATTATCCCCTAGAAGAGAAGGTAAGTCATTAATATATACCAGAAATAGGAATGAGCCAAGAATGGAGCCTTGAGGGACACCCATTAGTACAGGTGACCCGGAAGAACTTTCACCATTGATAATAACATTCTTCATTCTATTACTTAAATATGAAATAATAAGTTTAAGCGCTGTGTTCTTGACACCATAGTACTGTAGCATCCTGATTAATGTCTCATGGTGAACGCATTAGAGGGCCTTGGAAAGGTCACAAAATATACCCAAAGCATCCTCTGTTTCTGCCATGCACAAAAAATATGTTTAATAAGCTCAACTCCAGCTTCAGTTGTCGAGCGATCCCTTGTAAAACCGAATTGATTGTTATGTATAAATTTATTAATATTAAAGAAACTTAACATCTGATCGAAACTTATTTTTAATATTTATATAATTATTTTACTAAACGTAGGTAGTACAAAAATTGGTATAAAATTGGCGGGGTCTAATGTACTACCAGATCTTAATAAAGGTATGACTTTACTATGTTTCATTAAACCAGGAAACACACCAGATTCGACGCTTGTATTAAATATAGTGACTAGATAAGGTGCTATTATATCTATTATAGATAAAATAACTTTAACGGAAATCCCCCATAAGTCTGCCGTTTTCGTAACATCAATAGTTTTATAATATTTAACAATATCTTTTGGCAGTACTATATGGAATTTAAATGTATTTGATCAAGTCTTTACATTTTGTTTAAGCAATGATTCGGTGACAGTAGGAGAAGAATTTAATGATTTAGTTGTCAAAAAAGGAACATCAGTAAAATGTTTCTCAAACGCCATAGCAACTTCTTGATCATATCGAGTAAAATTATTGTTAATAATCAATTGAATACCTTTTCCAGGTCTTTTAATTTTGTTAGATGCAGTTTTAATTTTGTTACTCAAATGTAATGCCTTAGCTGTGGAGCACAATTTTTTAAATATTTTAGAATATATTTTTACATAATCTCTAAATATAATACTACTATTATATGATCTTTCCTTATAAATCTCATATAACTTTTGCCTACTTTTATAAATTCCTACTGTCGCCCATTCATTAAATGATTTGCGACTGTTAAAAGAGAAAGTTTGAGAAGTAAATATCCTACTTAACTCACAAGTTATAGTTTTAAATAACTTACCATACAAGTAATTAGCACTATTTTTAAATGAAAGTGATGGAAGTCTTTTAATTATATTACTTCTGAACCTCTCCAAGCGATGTTCATTTATTGGAACATACTCAACTTTCTTATTTTTCTGTTTCTTGTGTATGTAAGGGAATGATACCAACTGTCCACAGTGATCTGAACTTAAATTAAGAAGATTAATTAAGAAGAACTAAAATTAATAAATAATTAGTTTATGCAAGGGCTTAACATCTGCAAAAATATTATCTATACAGGTCGCACTAGGCCCAGCAATACGTGTTGGTTCTAAGAATAAATTAACAAGATTATATGATTTAAAAAATGAGCTAAATTTAAAACTAATGGCAGAAGTTTCAACGAGATTGATGTTAAAGTCTCCCCATATTAAAACAGACTTGTTCTGTTTACTAAATTTGAGCAAAACTTCTTCCACAATCCTTTCAAAATAGTCATAAGTAGCACATGGGGGTCTGTAAACACCTGCAACAATGAGGTGCTCGAGCTCGACAAAAGCCATTTCTACAGTTCACTCAACAGAGAGGCTCACTATATCCTTACGTTCTTTATATAATAATGATTTATCTGCTAGTATTAAGGAGCCACCACGTAAACTTTTTTCTCTATTGAAGGAACTGACCACCTGGTGATGTCTGAAATTAATCATGAAATCTTTAAGCCAATTTTCAGTAATGCAATTTAAAACTTTCTGTAGAGTGAGTAGAAATAAGAAATAAATGTTTCTGGTCTACTATGTGTGTTAATAAGTAGTGAAATAATAATAAATTTATATAAATAAATTAAAGAAGAATTAAAGTGTAAAATACCTTTAAATTGTGAATTAAACTATTTTATTAGTTAAGAAAGTCATGTTTATTAACCTTCAAGAGGGCGCGCGTAGCCGAATCTACCGCGCTTAGTACATTTTTGTTAATATTATTATTATTACTTATCACATTTATTTGTCATTTGTAGTAGCCTGTCGCTATATCATTGGAAGTAAAATAAAGAATAAACCGTCACTTGGAGCGCTCCCTCCACTCCACAGATCGCAATTGTTTTAGTCCCGGTGCAGTCATCGAAAAGACTACACGCGCCTGTCGTCGAAAAGGTTACGCGCGACGCTCAACGCAACATACCCTCGTTCAAGCTCGTAGTAGTTCTTCGGGCATCATTCAATATTATCGAATTAAGCTTGGATTTTTTTATATAAAATGAGCCGGGACGGTTACCACAAAGTGCAATACTCGAGGAATTGCTAAAAGAAGACGAAGAAGAGAGTGAATCATTTATTTATTTATTTACTAACTCACAATTGTTATTATTGGAGTGGAGCCTTATGCAACAATGTGGCCACTAATGTGAAAAAGACAAATAGTTTAATATCACCCTCTCGAATTCCGCCAATGTACGTACAATTAAATATGTCTAATCGTTGTGCTACGATGTTAAGCTGCACGAACAACCGGTGCGTACTTTAAGATAATTGTACGAGCAACTGGTACGTCCAGCAACCCTCCCCTCAGCCCCCACCGCAGCCTAGGATTAGGCACGAGGAACCGCAGTGATTCGAGAATTTCCGGATTGTTTAATCTACCACGTAATATCATTCCTCCTAACCTCCAACTTATAATATCCAACCATTCCTATTACAAAAAGGGTTGGATACATAAGAGGATAAAAAGGGTACACCCCGTATTGCTTTAAATAGAGGTACCGCGTAAACTTATAATGTATTTTCTCCAGCATGAGGTTATACTTGGTTTCATAAGGACTCCAGATGATAGCACTGGTTTCTAGATTGCTTCTTACTAAAGCATTATATAATGACTTCACGGCGGCAGTGTTGAGGAAGTCATGCGTTTCACGCATTAAGAAGCCCAGGTTTTTAAAGGCCTTTTTACACACCTGTACAATATGAGTACGAAACGTCACGTCCTCGCTAAAGAAGACGCCAAGATCACGTATACAGACAACGCGATTGATTATGATGACCATAGCTCAGCGACCAAGGCTCTGAAACCTTCGACCACATCGTTGCAGAGGAACCTCGATCTGCTGAGGAATCAAATTGCTCGGACTCAGAAGAAGATGATTTGCCACTTTTAGTAATAAGTAACTGTTTTACAGGATGCGATAAAGTAACGAAGTGGCAAAAATCTAACAATAACAGAGTGAAGCGTCAAGTTCAAAATATTCTCACGGAAGATGCGGGCACTCGTAGGAATAGTGTGGGGTGACAACATTTAGGCAAGCCTGGAGTTTATTCATTTCAGAGAATATAATTGAAAAAGTTGTTAGATATACCAACGCATTTATTCAAAAAAAAAGCGCCATCCTACAACAGAATACGTGACTGCAAACTGACAGATGCGGTGGAAATTTGAGCACTTTTCGGATTTTTGTACATAGCGGGATCCTTGAAGACATCACACGCCAACTTAGAAGATTTATATGCAAGTGATGGGACAGGTAAGAGTATACCTATTTTTCCTACTACTATGTCAGTGAAAAGAGTAAAATTTCTACTGAATTCGTTGCAGTTTGATGATGCTACTACGCGACAAGCTCGTCGTACTCTAGACAAAGCTGCGCTAATAAGAGAAGTTTTAGATATGTTTACACAAAACTGTCTTTTGCCATATTTAAAGGGGGAGAGAACATTGTAATCGACGAGATGATGGTTGGCTTTCGAGGATAATGTCCTCTCCAACAGTACATGAAATCAAAGCCCGACAAATACGGAATCAAACTTTATCTACTAGTAGACGGTGCTACGTTTTACTTTAACTTTATGCTGGCAAGCAGCCTGAAGGCCCATATTAGTTGAGTAATGCTGCGACAGACGTCGTGAAGAGGCTAATTACACCAATTTCTATAACTGGAAGAAACCTTACCATCGACAATTGGTATACCAGTGTGCCGCTGTTGAACGATCTGGCCAAGGATTATAAGATTTCTGTTGTGGGTACCATGCGTAAAAACCAGAAAGAAATACCTCCTTGCTTTATAGATAAAACCGACCTGAATATTCAAGTCAATTTGGATTTTAAGATACAGCTACACTCATATCTTACGTGCCTAAAAAGAAAAGATCTGTAGTTCTTATATCATCACTTCATTATGCTGCAGAAATTGATGAAAGTACAAATGAAAAGCGCAAACCCAGCATCATTACTTTTTACAATAAAACAAAGGGGGGTGTCGATGAAGTCGATAAAAAAGCAAAAATGTATTTGGTTTCAAGGAAGAATAATAGATGGCCATTGACACTCTTCTTTCGTCTTCTGGATATTGCAGGAATAAATAGTATGGTGATATTGAGGGCAAATAATGTGACTCTACGGAAAAGGCGAATGTATTTACAGGTATTAGGCACTGAATTGACAAAAAATACGTCCAAAGAAGATCAACAATGTTAGGCCTTCCAAGAAAACTAAAATGGAACATAAGGCAGCGTTTGAATATGAAGGATAGTGCTGCTGATACAGAAGCAGGTAGTTCCGGCACATGCAGAGGAACCTTAAAATATGTCCAGCCAAAAAAATAATAGTAAAATATTTGTAGTTTGTTGAATATCTTAATATGTTTTTATGTGATAACGATGCAATGTTTGTCATAATAATAACACTTTGTGTGTGATTCTTATAAATAAAATTGTGTAACGATATTTTTATAGAAATAAAGATAAGGGGTAAAATACAAGAGTGCAATGGTGAAAATTTGCGTTAAGATATCTCGAAATGGCGTGCGGTGCGTGGTTTTCTTTAACGTATAGCTCGCGACTAGGATGGTAAACTGGTAATGTGGAAATTCGTTCAGGACCAACTACCAGTTTTATAGTTTAAATCAAGACAGAAGAATACAATAGGGAAAGTGAAGGGAAAGTAATCAAAGTTTCAAAGTGGCACTCTTATGGGGAAATTACGATGGTAAAATCACCGCTTTATTCCCTACTAATCCTTCCAAATTAGATCAATATACAGTCCACTAAATGGACCTCGAGACTAGGAACACTCCAAGAAGACCCATAATCTTAGTCGTCTGACCATTCTTTTCAGAAAGGTCAACAGACTTTCTTGTGTGACAATCGTTTACGCGGGTCACGTCCACCTCGTTGTTCCCGAACCCAACGTGGTGTGTTTTAGTTTCACAGGGTAGAATGTCTATGAATGTCTAACCCCTGTCTGTTGATCCCTTTCAGTTGGACCTTCACAGCTGGATTAACCAGTCATCTGAAGGATTGACGTCGAGTGACTGTTGGACCCTTTCAGTCATCTATCTGAGATCATAAGATCTTTCTGATTCTATCCAAACGCATCTTACGATACCAACGAAACTATATGTGCAAATGGGCAGATGGATACATTTTCACCTCCACCACAAGGCAAGGCTTAATAATATGAAAATAATATTTTTATTACTTGTAACATAACATAATAATTTATGAAACACGTACAAATATTCATTAATGAAAGAAAGAGACAGAAGGGGGAGAGGTACAGAGAGAGGGGGAGGACGAGAGAGATAGAGGAAGAAGAGAGAAAGGGGGAGGGAGTGAAAGAGAGAGAGAGATAGAGATATTTACAATTTTTTCAAAAAGCAGAGGTCATTTTAACAATTCAACAAAAATTATGGAGCATGCCACCAAAGCCGTGGAATAATGCTAGTTTATGGGCCATAGCGCAACAGTGTGTGAGTTTATAACCTGTAATAAATAATACAGATTCGAGATTCGGTCGGCATGCAAAAGCCGTTATTTATTCGCACGAATGGCTTGCCTATGTATTTCGCAGCAGATACTAGTTTTAGTATATATATGGTGTATGGGAATGATTTATGACTTTTGCTACATCCAAGTAGAGGCAATGCGGAGTAACGACTTCGACTAGTTACATCGTAAACATTAATTATCTCGTTATCCACTCTAAGCTTACGGGTGTATTGGGAACAGTTTATGACAGTGATGTAATGATGAGTTAAGGCAGTACCTAATTGGACAACGTCGAGGTAAACATAGCATTTATGTTGCTTAATGGATGATGTTCTTGATTATACAGCACGCAATTTAATAAGTAATGGATATTTTAGAGTGTTATATAATATTACTAAATTTGTATTTGTTTCTTTTAAGATCATTAAATTCTATTTCAGGGTCTTAAAAAAATAAAATCGCATCATATCGCCTCGTATCGTAATGATGTGATCCTCCATAAATTTGCCTTTGGACCTTTGGACATATATATTTCCTGTACGCTGGCCAGCCGAGTTGAATCAATCTCTTGACATACTTGTCAACAATATAGAGCCTAGTGCATGGACGTTACATATGATCATTGTTTTATCCATGTTCATCTTAAGTCCCTTCCAATGGGAGGCAATATTGAGGTCATTGAGTATACATAATATATGTATGATTAGGTCCTCCAGCGTTTCTGCAAAAAGGACTATTTTGCCGGTAAATCGTAGGTGATTTATGTATTCACCATTGATATGAAGATCGTTTCCTTTCCAGTCTAGTAGCTTGAAAACGTCTACCAATGCAGCGTTGAAGAGTTTTAAGATATAACAACAGCCTATTTTACACCTCTCTGAATTTGAATGGGTTTCGTATTCTGGTTTTGTACTCGGAAAGCCATTGTAGAAGAGAAGCCTACAATCACTTTAGTACTTCGACATACCGACAGTCAACTTGGCACCGCTGAAGGGACTGAAGTACCCCCCAAATTGAGGATCAAGATCGTTTCATCAATGCGAGGGTTATTGAAGTTGCGTAAGTTCCGATTCCTATAAGCTGTCATATTTGCTGAAGATTTCAGCTTCGTTTCCCGTCTAGCAGCCGGATTTTACAGAAGTTAGCTCTGACCGCATAGGAAGTTTATGTCGCTGTTGTCGCATAGGCACTGAATACAATTTTGTAACTCAAACTGAAAGTTTTCGGGGCTTTGTATTGCTGTAAAAATGAAGGGGACGGAGCATTTACCTCATTAGACATGACCTCTTCGTGAGGTTTAGGTACAGTGTGCCTCGCACCATTCGGTGACCACTGCCAGTTTTCACCCTTGCGCTCACTGAGATATAACTGAACAGTTACCGGCTAGTCTTCATAGTAAAGTCAATATCATTTTATAAGCATGTATAATATAAAATCAGTAAATAAAGTCAAGCAGTAACATAATCTAAAGCATTACGTTAGTGAAATCACCTCTTCAGGACTCAGACATTTTGCAACCAATAGTTAAAAAGTTATCCATTAAATTAAGTTTAACAGAACTGTAAATAAAACTTTTAAATCAAACTATTTCTTTCAAAATGTTGGATTTTATTACATACAACTGTAAATTTACCACGTAATATACTTAGCCTGCTCCTTTTTAAAAGCCTGGCAACTCATTTGCAATTCTCTTAGTGTTGCAGCCGTTCGTGGCCATCGATCGACACTTTCCATCATGAGCTGCATGCTCGTTTGCCCCCACTTATATATATATATATATATATATATATATATATATATATATATATATATATAAAGAAGAAAAACATCGTAAGGAAACATTGAGAAAAAAATAATTCGAAGAAATCTGAACTTCACCATTTTGCTTATTTGAAGCGGTACGCTAATTACTCCAGAACTCATAAATGAGATGAGGAAATTTGTTTATGTTGTATTTTATAACGGTGATGATGTTATATAACTTTCAAATAAATTCGTTGCTACGATACGCGCGCTACCTACTCTAAGTTAATTGTACTGCCTTATTACTTTACTGTAAGTTATTGCACTGTAAAATACGAACAAAAACACACAATTTTTCTATATTAGATATATTTTCTGACGTCAAAAGATAATCAGATTTTATTTCATTTAACAAATAATTATACACGGACTAACACAAAAATTTAGGTATATTTAGGCCATACTTGTTCCGTGCGAGGTTTGAACCCGCTGCTCGCAGTGCTTTAGCCAAACGCGTAATTATCTTTTAAAAATCGCGATGTTGTAGGGGCGAAAAATAATCCTTACCCCACCGACAAAGGAATATGAAATAACAGAGATGAACAGCAGCATCTTCCTGGCAAAAAATCATAATTTAAAAAAAAAACAGAGGTTATAAACCCGCACACAGGCTTAGCTACTATGACAGATATCACTTCTATGAGGCTATTTATAAAAAAGGCCTTTGTTTAGCATTGGACTTTCAACAGGTTGCAATGATGACGATGATGACGAAATTAGAAATATGACTTCGAAAATTGCCTTTCCTTGACATTTCAAATTTTTCCTGTTGTTGCGTTTGTGTCCTATCTTTAAACATATTTTCCATCTTTTTACAGTTCTTGGCTAAGAGATACTCAATTATGCACTCAAGCGTCTCTGTAGCGAGCCTCTTATGAGTTGTTGGGGCTAAGTTAATAAGTTGTCGCGGAGGCAAGTTCCACTTGATGTGGGAATGAAGTGCAAATAAAGTGCTACACAGCGCCAGCTTTATAAACTATCATAAGTCTAATGCCTAAGTTTTGTTTGAAGGTCAAAAATGTGAGCACTTAAGACTATTAACGGCACGAAACTTGAACAACTTTTAGTTACATAAAGTTTTATCTTCATAAGTTACTAGAAACATAACTAGGTATACATATGTAACTAATATATATGTTTTGTAAATAACTTATGTTAATTAAGTATTTATTGTTACATAAAAATTTTATTTATTAAAAATACGTAACAAGAATTTGATTGTGTAGTTCAAAAATAACCACTACCCCATATCGTCACTGATACCATAAGGCAATATTACGCTGCCACTACAAGACATTCAACACACTACGATCAAGCACGTTGAACCTAGTTCTAACGTTAGACTATTATAATTATTAGTGTAATCAGATTCCTTCCATTCTCAATAATCATCAACTTGCAAATGTTTTTTTTAAGATATTTCTAAAAAGTTTGTATTTACACAAACATCAATATTTGTTTATTTTCAATTTTATCTTTAAAAACCTGGCAACAATCTTGTTTTTTTTTGAAGTTTTGTTTAATTATAATTATCTTGTAATTTCTTTAAAATTAGGGAAGTTTTGTGCCTAAAATAAGCTGTGTATTTTCATTGTAAGAATATTTACTACCCCATATTGTCTCGTGGGTGTCGCAACAGGCTTCAGAGGGAAACAAACCAGGAAATGAGCAATATCATCTTCCTTATAACAACTAAAAATAATAAACTTGCGGTTGCCAACCCGCCTGCCGAACGCGGCAACAAAGGCAAATATCCCCATATGTTCAGCACTGGCCTTTTGATATCCTTCTCTTATTAATGTCTTAACCTTGAAACAAATAAGTACTACGTCATATGTATTGTTTTAGTTTAAGTTCTCCGTCAGTACGCACTGGAGCATCGCAGCGGACTATTTACTTCATAACCCTCTTATAAATGATAGGGGTCTATAGTCTATACCCGGCTGTGTGACGTACATATAAAGTTTTTTTTTGTTTAATTGCAAGTTGGCAAACATTGAATAAAATTAATTTTACGAATATTTCGCGTTGTATTTGACACAGTTTTAATTTACGAACTTTTAGGTGCTTTAATAGCACCCATGGTCATGGTAGTCTCTCCGTGACAACCACAAGCGCCCAAAACGTCGGGAATTTAAATAAAATGAAAAAAAACGATAAAATCCGTAAATTAAGTTATATATTTTAAGTATATTCTCTTTACCTTTCATAAACTTGTGTCTTAATTCCTCTAAACTTTACGTTGTAATGTACCTAATATGTGTAGGAAAATGTTAAGTGTTCTACCTACTATATTTTGTAACATGTATGGCCCTTATTTCGAATCCTTTGTCCCTAAATGTACGTTTTTGGCCTACCCAACAATGTTTTAGACTCTGCGCCCTCGTTAAAAGTGACCGCTGGTGTAATAAATATATTATTTAAATATAAAGGGTTTTTTCTTATTGAAAAAGGATTATTTTTTCATGATCGATTTCTCTTGTAATAAGTATATTACTTTATATTACAGTATTTTAATACTCGTAGCTTCCATTTTGCCGTATTGTTACAGTAGCTACTATTTTTTAATTATTCACATTCTTGTTCTTTTCAATTTTTAAGACTTGTTTGTGAAATTCATACGTAAAATTACTATCTCCATTGAGTAGCATATAATACAAGAACTACCTACGAATTTTGGCAAGGTCCTTTTGACAAAACATGTTTTCGTCATTTGGCGAATCCAGTCCCGCGAGTCTGGCAGAGCGTTCGCAGTTATTTCGTTACTGCGCAGCAAAAAATATCGAAAAAAAAAGTTTCATTGCCAACTTGATTTCTTTTTAATTTTTTAATTTTTGTTTTTATATAATTCACAAAATATAATCCCAGACTATGTCGGTTACAAAGTATTACCTCTGAGAGCACGGGGTAATGAGCACGTGGTAAAGATGTTAACAAAATTATAATTTACTTATTTGTCCATAAACATTTTTTCAGTTGCTTTTTTTTTTGTTTCTCAAATACAAATAGTTGTACATGAATATTAAATAAATATATCGCATATAAGCGAAATAAGATATAAAAAAGAAAGCGAATAAGATAAATTCGTTTAGTAAGCAAAGTTTGCAGTTTTAATGAGATATTATATTTCTTATACTTTTTGGTAAATACTTTAAATATTGCTAATATAAAACCAATTTATATCTATATTATCCCAGTTACCCTAAATAATAACAATAATAATGTCCTGCAGACTGAATTTGTCACGGCGGCCAGTCTCAACGGAGACTAGGCATCGTCGCAGGACAAGTGTATAGTATAATTTCCGAGGCAAGGGTGCGAGACACCGTCAATTTCCTGACTCTTGAATTTCTTGTCAGAAAAACATAATAGTTTTTTTTGGTCGGACCTGGGATACGAACCCCGGACCTCATGATCAGCAATTGTGTTTACAAACACTACACCAACGAGACAATCATAGCTTAAATCATAGGGACCTTGTAAATTATTCTTAGGTCAACCTAAAAATTACAAATACAATATTTCAATGGATACTCATTTTTTAATAGGATAAGGTGACAAGTAACCACACAGTCCACCTGATGGTAAATGGTTGCTATGGCCCATAAACATCTACATCTATCCTGGTTTGCGAATCAAAATGCAGATGCGTTGTCAGCCGTGAGAAATAAAATGGAATGCCTCTTTTCTAGTAAAAAGGGTATCCGGTTCTCTACACTCACCATACGAAACACAACAGCATTAAGCTGCTATTTTACGCTGGTATTCTGTGAGATCGTGGTTCTTCCCCGGTCGAACCGATTCATTGGTCCTACAACTATACAATTAATATAGCTGCAGCATGGCTCTACCACGTATAATACTGACATATTTTAATAATTATAATAATTTGAATAGAGTATTTTGTTTCTTAATATTATCATTATTGGAAGTAAAGATTAGAAATGAGTTGGAGAGTAACTCAAACTTAAGGTCTAGTCTCTTTGAATAGCCTATCATGTAGATTTCATGAGGGTCATGGTTGTATAGGGGTAAAGAGTTCTCATAATACTACTAGGGCAAATATATAAATAGATCAAAAGGACGAAAAAAAATTAAAAATTCTTATTTTAGCTATAACTCCGTCTCCCACGGAGGTTCTTACAGAGTCTTTTCTACCCGCATGCCGCTTGTTAGTATTACAATAAATTTATCATAATGTGGGTGTTAAAAGAGGCCACAGAAGGCAGCTCAAATTGATAATAGAACTACAAACTAGCACACTATGAGATAAATTTTAAAACTAACTTTACGTCTTATTAATATTTAAAATTGTGTTTCTGTTTTTTGTGGGGTATTTTACCCCACAATGTGTGTTAACTTGGCTTTGTTAAGCAGCGGACTTTTGATAGGCTGTGCAGAATGAATGATGAATGAAGTAATAGTAATATTATTAAAAAGAAAAAAAATCAGTTTCCACACCAAGAACTAATAGAACAAGCGGTACCTATATTAATAAAGGCAAAGAATACGCAATTGTCACGTTTTACGCATAAATTATCATCTCTTGAGCTCGGCTCAGTTTATTTCTATCATTATCTATTCTTTACGTTGAAAATGATTTTAGCAAACTTCAGAATATCAATAGTATTTAAATAAATACTATTGAATAAAGTTTTGAGTTTTTCTACACTACGAGTTTACTTGGTACACACATAATATATTAATTTATGATATGCTTATTAAAAAAGAAAAACATTGTAGTTTTAGTTGTAAAATTTTGAATACTTTAAATATTTTAAGTACATGGACGAACAATAATAAGCAATATTTGTTAAAAAAAGAGAAATATTTATCAGTTTCCATCTCTTTATGTGCCGTAAGATGCGACAGAGAGAAACTGAAACTGAAATAAGTAGCATTTTTCTAATGACAGCTCATAATTATTAAAGAAACTGCGGTCGCCAACCTGCCTGTCAAGATTGACAACTTTGGCAAATATACCTCGTATGAGGTATTATATGCGGGAGGCCTATGTTCAGTAGTGGACTTTAATAGGCCATTAAGATTTTAAATATATTATATGCTTAATATAGTAAATTTTTAATATTTTACTTGAAAAATATTCTTTCGTTACCATATAAAAAGCTAGAAGTTTGAATTATACATCAAAGTTATTTAAATTGCTAAGTAACAGAAAAGAATTTAATAATAAACAACGAATTATTTCACTAATAAAAGTCCTCAATATTATGTGTAATACCCCTTAATAATACCACGGCCCTAAAGTTTCGTTTCAATCGTCAAAACCGCTGAAATGGGCAAACATAAACGTGGCGTTTATAACACTCAATTTGACCCTTATAATCAATATAAAACTTACCGTTGCAACAGGTGAACAAACACAATAAAGTTGTGCACAGATTCGTGAAAGAAGCGTGCCCGGCTTCCCGCCGCCGCACCATCTCACCAGAATCATCGAACTTCACTGAACTGAAAACTATCCCCGAGAGAACACTCAACAAAAACGAGCTAAACAACTCGACTCTCGGGCTATTTCGAATGACGTAACAGAAAGTTCATGTGGACTATGCGAAAACAAGACACGTCCGTCCGCGACGTAGCGTCACGTAGAACTAAAGGACTAAAGCTCGAAACATGGTAAAGCCTTCCAGCGCAGGGCAAGAGAGGTGAAATGTTTTGAATCTTCACACAGGCACAGCCATTTCCTTCCAAGTGCGGGGACCACGTGCCGTGTTCAGTCAATTTTGCGTCTCAATGGCTGATAGAGCTATTTGTATTTTTATTGTCGTTGTTTAATGGTACGTTGTTAGTTTATTTACTTTGATTTTATTTACCTATTCCAGCTAATAGTGTCTTTGATTGAAGCTTTATAAACGAACAAGATTACCTTTTAGTTTTTTAAAGTTTTAGTAAAACTTCCAGTACCTTAAATTTATTTTAAAGTTTGTTAACATGAATTGAAAATTTACATTAGTAATTATTTATGAGTGGTGTTGCTCCTACCACAGCTTCTCAAATCATCCAGGGTTGACTGGTAGAGAATGCCACAAGGCATTAAGTCCGCTCTTTATATCCCTTATTATAAGGTAGATGTAAAAAAGAATAAATAAATAAATTAGTCAGTTATCATTTTTGATGCGATGCAAATTTGTTTCACTGCTCGTTTCACATAATTTCCAAATTATTTATATACGTAGTAGAGCCACGCTGCAGCTATATTATGGTTGTAGCACAAATGGGTTGGCTCGACCGGAGAAGGACCACGTTGTCACAGCATACCAGCGTAAAATAGCAGCTTAACGCTACTGTGTTTCGTATGGTGAATGTAGAGAATTGGAGACCCTTTTTACTGGAAACGAGACATTCCATCTTAATCCTCACGGGTGACAACGCATCTGCATTTTGATTCGTAATCGAAGATAGATGTAGATGTCTATGGGCCACAGCAACCACTTACCATCAGGTGGTCTGTGTGCTTGTTTGTCATCCATATCCTATAAAAAATACCCTTACCAAATTAAGTGTACCCATGGGACTGTTTGTCAATATTAAAAATAGTTTTGCATCGCTTGTCTCATTGTTTGTGTTTATATTACGTTCCACTATATAACAAATATGTTAAGGATTGGATCTATTAATCTCTTTGTCCGTGGTTTTGAAAATACTATTTTTGAGAAATGAAGAAAATCCAAAGAACTGATATATTTTATATATAATACATCAGCCAAATATTGAATAAGAATATAGAATTTTAAAGAATTATTTCCAACGAAATCCTTTAAAAGGATAAGATATATCCAAACAGTTGAGATAACTTGTGTGTGTGGCAGCTGAGGCAAAGGATTTTTTGAACTCTCTAGGCACACGACTCAGACAAAGCGAATGTAATCCTCGCTTTGAATTTTTCTTTTGCAAAGTATAGTACTACCTATTCAACATGGCAATGTTCCTTGTTTATGGCAACCTTAGAGCAGAAATGGAATGTGGTGCGCTCTTTGGTTTTCTTTTATATAAAACTGACATGACAAACAAAGTAACAGTTTACCTGATGGAAAGTCCATGGACACCTGCAGCCGAATGAATACAAGGAAGCCTGCAGATATGTTGTCATTTTTAGGGCTGAGATGGAATTTTTCATAGCCTGTAATTATACTGGATCTCGATACCTTTCAGACATGGAACACGGAACACAGGAGTGCAAACACTGCTGTTTGGCTGCAGAAATAGGTAACCTCACAAGTCCGACAGTCCCTAGATTAAGCCTAATTTTAATAAAAAGGACATCATGTGTGCACTGCTGGTGTCCTATAAATAAATATAAATATATAATTTACTTATAGTGAGGAAATGCCTAGTCTAATTAAGCATGTTGCGTAGTGAATTACTGAATTATAATCTTTCGACGAAGCTTGTTGCGGCTAAATTGCATATTTGATTTGTACGGAAATCAAAAAATATCAAAGTGAACGAAGAACAATATTGAAATTTGATTTCATAACGATAACATCCTCAAATACCCGGAGATCCGCATTAAAGTTGTCAGCGATGGCCAAAGTTTACTGAATCCTTGCAAGGCTCTGATATCGAGAATCTCAGTTGAAAGGCATGTGGCGTAAACCCCGTAACAAAGTTTCGGGATTACTACTCAATTTACGAACTTCCTTGGACATTTGAGACAAATGATTTGTACGTAAAATATTCTGCAGTTATATGTTTGTTTGAGTTAACGAACTTTGTTAAATAGGTCTGTTCTCTTCTTTTGTAATCATATCATGTTACTAATGAAAAATCTGACGTTTTTTTCGTTCCTTTTTTGGTGTTACTTTTAAGCTTATTTATTATTGTTCATTTCAGTATATTTAAGTGAGCCTATATGTAGACTTTCCAATAGTAGCAAGACTATTAAAGTTAACCTAAATGTAAGACGCATGTCCTGGCCTTCAATTTCAGCAGTCAATTGAACTAATTAAAAAAGGAGACTTCATATCTTCTACCCTCTTATGACCTAAGTTTTTAAAACTTTAAGAAATAAATGTCTGGCACAATATTACATTTTATAGTAACACTATATGAAACCGATTTAAAGTATTGTCATGTTTATGTATTTTTATAGAAGGGACAGGGTTGGAGGCAAACAATCATGTGGCTCAACTGATGGTAAGTAACAGCCGCCCATGAGTAGCTGCAACACTAGAGTAGTTGCAGAAGCGTTGCCAAGCCTTGAAAAAGGTGACACTCTTTTCGTATTCAAACACACTAGCGACAATTCCACAAAACCGTTACCGTTATATCGTACAGCCTATCACAAGTCAACTGCAGAATAGAGGCCTCGCCAATAGATTGTATCATATTTACCATAGTTATCACGCTTGGTAGGCCATTAGGCAACCGCAGTTTTTAATTTTTAAGTTGTCGTTTATTTGGAAGACGCTGTTGCCCATCTCCTGGTTTGTTTCCATCTGTAGCTTCTTACGAAACCGACGAGACGATATGGGCTACTGGATATTCTTATACCAACATTGTAACGTCATGAAACGTAGCTATTAAATTTCATGTAAAATATTATCGAAAATATTTATAAGTCATAGGTAACTTTAACATTAACAAAATATTTATATCGTCTACTAGAGCGTGAGCGTGTGATTACGTAGTAGAGCCATGCTACAGCTGTATTATGGCTGTAGCAGGAATGGGTCGGATCAACTGGGTAGGACCACGCTCTTACAGAATACCAGCGTAAAATAGCAGCTTAATGCTGCTGTATTTCGTATGGTGATAGTGAATTACCAGATAATCTTTTAATTGGATACGAGGCATTTGATCTTAGTCCACAGGTGTGAAAACGCATCTGCACATTTATTCCTCATTGAGGTTATATGTTGATGACTATGGACCACAGTATCCACTTACCACCAAGTGAACTGTGTGCTCGATTGTCACCTTGTGTTGCTTGTTGGAGTGTTAATTTTAAGGCCCTAGCAGAACATACCTGCGCGCTTTTCCCTTAAAGCATGCAATAGTTATAATGTTGTATTAGATGCATTGACTGAATAACATTTAGGTCACTAGTTGAAAGGCGCGTGTTAGATACACGCGTATGTATTTATGTATCTATATATTTATCTATCTATCCATCTATCTATCTTTTTATATATCTATCAATCTTTGTAACGGAATCCTTTTAATGTAATTTTCAACTTGTAAATGTACGATTGACTTGAAATTTTGCACAAAATTTAACAAATATATGCTAGTATCCTGAAAATGATCACCATGATAATTATTTCTAGAATCATAACAGCTCACGATCAATGAATGTCTTATAAGTTTTCTTAAATTTAAATTTTACATATTTTCTGTATAAAAATTTTAACACGTAAATATTTTATTAAAGCAAAAAAAATTAAACATTATAAAATATTCATTTTGAAAATGAACACACATGAATGCAAGTTCTGTAACACAAATTAAAGTAAAATGCGAAATTAAAGTTTTCATAGCAGTATTGTCCAAAAATAGTTGTTTGAGACTATCACAATTTAATAATTTTAATGCCATTTAGTGACTTGAAATACTTTCCATTAAAGCCGTTATCACTAATAACAGTGATCGAACTTTTTTGAATATGAAATTTTATGTAATTGTTTGAGAAAGATAATTGTTTTTATAACTTTACTTTTAGTAGTAAACGAGCTTGCTAGTTTTTTTTTTATCGGATAAGGGTGACAAACGAGCACACAGTCCACCTGATGGTAAGTGGTTGATGCGGCCCATAGACATCTACACCTATCCTCTATTACAAATCAAAATGCAGATGCGTTGTCACCCTTGAGGACTAAGATGAAATGCCTCATTACCAGTAAAAAGGGCCTCGGGCCACCTGCACTCACCAAGCAAAACGCAGAGGTAAACCTCTACTTCACGCTGGTATTCTGTGAGGTCGTGGTACCACCCCGGTACGAGCCGGCCCATCCGTGCGACAGCAAAAGCTGTCGCGTGGCTCTCCCACTGTTACAAAGTTCACCTATGGATACCATTAATCAATTTCGGACAAAGTAGGTTACATATAGCATGTATGCTTAGATAAATGAATGTGAAAGAAGCGAATGAGTTGTGTCAGGATCTTCCCAAATGGAAGTCCGTTATATCTGCATATCCCTCTGTCTGATAGACGTAAGATGTTATAAATGTATATGTACGTAAAGGTCAAGTTACATTGTCACTTCAAAAACTGAGATGAAATGCGCCTTTCTTGGTGATAGGACTCCTTTCATGCCAAGCAGTCCATCTGGATGGGTATTACCTCACTATTTCAGCTGCTAAACAGCCGTCCGAGCAATGATGTGTTCCAGTTGGAAGGATAACGAAGAGTCACTCAGAAAGCTGATGTTATAAGCAGTAACGTATGCTACTTTTATTTAAGGAAAAGAATTAGAGTTCCGCGCAAAAAAAATGAAATTTATGAAATTCAAATTCCACTCGGGCGTAGGCGCGAGGAACAGCTACTTTTACTCATAAATTTGTATAAAATTATACTTAGTCGCGGGATAAGAAAAAACATATTTCTGTCCGTATTGTCGCAAGTTGATTACGAAAAGTATTAGAATAATCAAATTGTTTCTATAATAGATGGCGGTACAACCGTGTACGTCAGAAGGAAGCCTGCCAAGTATGACCAAGTATGAAGAAACGCCCAAATAGCAGTAGACTCCTAAGGGATTATTGAAGATTAGGTGAACAGTTTAATCGTGTAGTAGCGGTGTATGAATATTCACTACTCCATATCGCCCCTTGCGTGTACTAAGAGGTGACAGAAGGAAAATCAAGCAGGAGATGGGCAGCGACATTTTTTTGATAATATCTCAAATTCAAAAAAGTGTGCAGTTCACACACGCGAAAGTAAAACCGTCAAAAAAGAAGACCGATATGATAGGAAACACTGTAAACTGCATTCTATCTCATTCTCTCGCAAGCTTTGTCCTATAAATGTGTATGTTTGTCTAACTAACTAACTAACTATTATAAAGAAGTTTTCACTTCAAAACAACTTCGTTTGCCGACCCACCTACCAAGGGAGGCAACTATGGCAATATCCCTATATCAGTCAAACTATGAGGGAGACCTATGTGCAGCAGTGGACTTTTGTGGGCTGCAATGGATAATGGAAGAAATGAACAAAAATCACAAAATACCATATGACAGTCGCGTAAGAGAAACAATCACCCCATTTTGTTCTGTATTTGTCGCAATAGGCGACTGTGGATATGACGAAAATCTTATGGCAGCCGATGGATGAACAAAATACACCAAACACACAGAGTGGAGTGGTGGGCAGCAGCGTCAAAATTGCTCAAGTCTTGTAATGTGATCGTCAAACCAGTAGCCAAGCGTGACGATAAAAGCAAAATGATTTACGAGCCGACAAAAAAGAAATAAAGAAAGAAGTAAACACTTGTCAAGTCCTCGAATAATGTCTTTTTATACAATTGGCATAGAGAAACACTAGGCCACTGGCGTGCGGCGGACCGAAAGGGAGTATCCATACGCAGGTGTTCCCTTCTGGCTAAGTAAATGTCCAAGTTGTCTATAGTCAGCCGCACTGTTCACTAGCTAGACTAAATCTAGTTGCGCGGCTGAATCGACGTCCTACAAATGCCGAACCGTTCAGATTTTTGCAGTAAAAAGAGATCTGCCACGTCAAATTCACCAAAAGATAGCATTACATTTCATACGTAAGTATTTTTATTACATAATTACTATTTATTTCTTTTTAAACTTAAATATTACAATAGTAACGGTCGTGTTGTTTCGGATTTATTTTTTCAACATAGGCCGCTCGACCTCATACAATATTCGGATAGGTCAAGCGGCTTATCCGAGTCGTCTCTGTTACCGAGTGATACTGTTATAATGTATCTATATGCGTGTGTATGTGTGTGTGTGTGTGTGTGTGTGTGTGTGTGTGAAATCGTTAGTTTATTGTTCAAATTGTTGTGTATGTTTCGTAGTGACAGACGAGTGTTTTAGTGTGCGCAGATTTCCCCCGCAAAAATAAGAGACAGACTTATATCTGGTAAAAACGCTATGGCTATTTCCTTATGCCTCCTCTACACTACTCTCGAAGTAACTTCGACGAGGTGCTCGTCGAAGTTGATCGCAGTCCGAAGAACGTGACTACTACACACTCGTGCTACTTCGCAAAGAGCTCAGTCATCTTGAGTCTCCCGCTCCCTTAACATGAATAACGTTCAAGAGGCAGCTGCTATAGGTACCTAATTGTGTGAACAGTACGACGTCAATGAGTTAACTAAATAAATATTTGTGTATAAAGTTTAAACATTTTTATATATAAATATTTAATATTTATATATAAAAATATTCATAACTGGCGTACGCCGAGTAGTGTAGTGAGACGTATCGTGTAACTTCGGGTACTTATTTATTCTGTGCTTCAGGGTACTTTGCGAAGTCCTTTGCCTCTGGCGCAATAATCCGACAGCGATCAGAAGTCGACCGAGGCGAAGCGAGGCTGGACGTAACGAATCGAAGTACATCTCTACACTATTTGCCTCTTGCAACTTCGATCGACTTCAAGAGTAGTGTAGAGGAGGCATTACGGTCTATCAGTGGGCCGTGTTGCTCTATGATACTTGCTGATTAGGAATCTAAATATGTTCCAGTAAAAGATAAGTAAACGTAAAGATATTACTATTAAATATTATCTATTCTAGCTGTCTTATAAATCAAGACTCGATTGTTGTTTCTTCAAATTAACGAATAATATAGGTAAGCGTTTGGCACCACGCCAAGAAGAGGTGGGCAACAGCTTTGCACGTTAATTATGCTTATATTTCACGTCAAAATCGGCTATAAAACCATGACGTTGCTTTTATAACCATTAAGAAAATAAGATTTCTATCTGATTTTTAAACAATAGCTCTTTTATTTTAAACGAAATATTAAACAAATTTACTCAGTTGTTTAAATGATCTGACGGGAATTTGTCATACACTCGTTAAAATGTTATCCACATATACTATGCGCTTATTTTTCTGCCAACTTCAAAAAGGAGACGGTACTCTATTCGACTATATGTGTTTTTTTATGAGTGTTGTTAGCTCATAACTTATTACTGGGTGAACTGATTTCGGTGATTATTTTTTTATTTGAATGCTGGTACTTCACGTGTGGTCCCATATGAATTTGATCAAGGTCACACCAATAGTTTTTGAGTTATTCTTAATAATTTATATTGAAGTCGGCTAAACAAAATTTTTAATTTTTAATTATTGCACTTAAATACCGCATTTTAGAAAATATTAATAAATGTTTATAAAAAATATTTTATTGAAGAGCCTGCAATGCTATAATTCTAAAACACATCATTTGAAATCCTCCTTCACTAAACATTGACAAAAGTTAAAAAAATATTTATACCTGAATGATAATTAAAATTAGCTCGCCCATGATGAACGCTGTGGTTTAAGCCTTTAATGAAGACAATATAGGGGGTTTAATCCTATAATAGAAATATTATAAGATATCAAATAGATAATGTATGTCTTGTTGGTAAACCTAAATTAAAAAAATACCGATTTCCACATCAGCGAAGTTTTGCTTTAATTAAATACTTTTAAAAAATAAAAATAAAACCTTAAAAATTTATTACGAAACTGCCACCTTGCATTGCAGCTTTTGTGCAGTAATGGGAAGAAAAATAAACTAAATGACCAAAAAATTAACTTCAGGAATCTGTAAAAGCACTCTCAATGTAGGCGACGTCGTTACCGCATTGCTGTTGTAGCTCAATTTACTTTTTTTTTGGTATTTTTTTAGGTTACTGTGGAGAGTTGAGCGTTTGGCTTTTTGCCTACGGCAAGGTCTATAGGCCATTACCAATATTTTCTCCGTTATGGCCGATTCGTTTGTCGACGCAGACGGGGCTCAAAGCTCCTGTTATTCGAAACATTTACTGAATGCACGGGAACAGAGAATACTGATGCATACATTGTTACGTCCCTAAGTTATTACCATTTTCCCTTAAATTGCACTCGTGAGCTTAATGTTTACGGCTCGAAATGCTATTGCTAAAAATTCTAATTTAATTTAAAAAAAAAACTATTTAACGTTCCTACAAAATGTGTCTAAAAATTAATTAAATTATTTTGTATACTATACTATATATCATATTTTGTATAATATACTGTTATATTACAAAAATACTAATAGGTCTGCTTATATTAAAATTATGATTTTCATACATTTTAGCATACTTTGTGTATTTTCCGCGTGCTGTCAAAGAGACTACCTTGATTTTTTCATGCTTATTCCATCATTGCGAAAGGAAACTTTGATTGAAAGATAATTACTTTATCTCACGTATTGTTCAAGTTATTTCCAAACAATCTCAATAAAATTGAGGCCAGGGCTGTGAGAAAGTCATTCATATCTTCTGCCATTATTTTAAAGGAAAATATATACTGTAATTGAATTATAAATACAATTCAATTACATTCATAAATAAGTATACACATGCATTCAAATCAAGTTACTAACAATCGTGTAAAAATAAGTGACATATTATATTCTCTGAACACTTAGAACAGACACAAGTCGGTTATAACAGTTACTTGACTTGACTTGAGTATGTAATTCATCCAAAAATGTTCTAAAATATACAAGGTGTATATTTTCAAGTTCAAAAAAATATTATAAAAGTATTGTATTGAAAGCGTCATTATAATATATGGGAATACAACGCTATCAAGCTATATTTATAATTAGATACTCGTATAATATGCTTTCAGTTCATGGCGCACCAATACAAAATTATTGTTAAATGTTTTTTTTTTAAATCCTGCAGGTTTTCTTTTTGTTTTCATTCTAGAACCAAGGTATTCAAAATTAAACGGTCTTTGAATAAATATTATTTATATTGAATAAAAATAATATAACACTAGATAATTAAAAACTGCCGATTGAATTACCAAAATTGACACTATAATTACAGCACCGTAATTGCAATCTAAAACCACACCTAATAATTAAACACAATTATACTACTGATAACTTTAGTTCACAGTGATTTTGCTTCGAAGTATTCTCTTGTATCGCCAATTCAAGCGGCGATGCGCAAGCTTTCCCCATCAAGTAATGTGCCGAGATTACTTGATGGTAAAGCGTGTAACCAGTGACTAGATTCTTTAGTAGAAACAGCTAGAAGGCGTGCCTTGTCTTGGTCACTATGGAAATTATGAAACAAATCTTTCTGCACGTTCTGTACCCACGGAATATCCCATGTTTTTGTTGGTTAACTTCCAGTGGAATATTTTCGCCGGGACATAACGTTTGACATGTCTGCCCTGCTTTCGTAGAAAAGCAAATTATATGTTATTGTATTATTACTTTTTAATAATTAATAAACATGTATTAAATATTACATTTACAATGATATTTTAGTTGAATAAAAGAGTTAATTACTACCTCAAATATTAACACTTTTTTATTGTACTGACCTACGGACAAATTCCGAAATGAAGCATAATTTTAGATTTTTTCTATTTCTTGTAAAATTATATTAAACTATCTATTTGAACTGTCTTATTTAGCGTTGAATAACGCATCAAGGTAGTTGAACTCAAACTGTGCGTCCAGTAAAGGATCTGTATTGAAAGCTACGTGTCTAACAACTTTTCTAACGCCATTATACAAGTCTAGTACCATCTAACGTAGTGCGCCTTTTAAAATGCTCTTACTGCAAAAAGAACCGAAGCTACCTGAATCTGTGTAGATTTGGCACTTTGCCAGCGCACACTTTAATATAAATACACATGGTCACGTTTCCAATTCAAAAACTTTGTTATTTAATGTGTCCGACACTTACCAAATATGGAAAAAAATAACAGCCTCCTATATTTACAATTTTAAATAACAACATTGCGTATTTCACATGTCTTCGATTTTTTTCTATTTATCAGATTTTCCAAATCTTTGCCAAACACGTGGTAAATCAGCACTTAAAATTTCAATTAGCAAATTCGTTTGTGCTGGCAGGGATCAAATCCGTTTTTTTTAAATACTAGTAAAGCTATCAAACATTACATATATTCCCTTTAATTACTTCTGGTAAGCTTAAGATGCTTGTGTTAGAAGTGGTTCACGACAGTAGTCGAATGGCGGATTCGAACCCACGACCTTAGAGTTCACGGTCCGCGCAAAAAAAAAAAAAAACGTCAGTAGCCTAATGGCAGGCATTAGGCTACTGACGTTCCCGTAGCCTAATGGCAGGCATTAGGCTACTGACGTTTTTCTTTTGCTCGTTTACTAATAAATTTACAGCATACGTTTAGCCCAAGTCTAACGTGTCTGGTGTATTAGATTTTATTTAAATATTTTTTATCGTATTTAACTTAAAGGATTCGTAACTGTTACACGATACTAACATCTAATCACCTCATTTAGAAAAAATCAAACTGCTTTCTATTGCTCTGGCGCCGAGCCAGCCTGTACTATTCAGATTCTGCTAACACCTTTACTCTTAATTGAATCACATATTTCGTTTTATTGCATTAAAATGGAGAATTAATTTTTCATATGAATAAAAACAATATTGTTTATCTCCTGTCTGAAATGTGAAAAGTAGCCTTTTTAATAGTATAAGGGTAACAAATTAGCACTCAGTTCACTAGATTTTAAGTGGATGCTGTCCTGTGATGTCCATGTCATCTATATCTATCCTTCATAAAGAATACCAAAATGCAGATGTGTTGTCACATTCTTAAAAACTAATTTGGATAGCCCGGTTTCCGGTAAAAAGTGTCCCCAATTATCTACACTCACCATACGAAATTATTATTTAAGCATTAAGCTGATAATGTACGCTGGTATTCTGTGAGTGCCTGGTCCGTTCCCGGTCGAGCCTACCCATTCGTGTAACAAACATAATACAGTTATACTTAGGGACCTTCAAGAAAAGAGCTTACACCTGTCTAAAAGGCCGGCAACTCTTCTGCAATTCCCCTGGTGTTCCGGTTGTTCATGGGCGGCGGTAGTTACTTACCATCAGGTGAGCCGCATGCTCGTTTGCCCCCTTTTCCTTAAAAAAATAGTATGTTTCTACTACTAATAAGCTACTTAATTTATTTTGTATTTGCAGTACCTTATTACAAAATAACAATATTATATAACTTTTTTTTTTTTTTTATTGGATAAGGGTAACAAACGAGCACACAGTCCACCTGATGGTAAGTGGTTGCTGCGGCCCATAGACATCTACATCTATCCTCGTTTGCGAATCAAAATGCAGATGCGTTGTCACCCGTGAGGACTAAGATAGAATGCCTCATTTCCAGTAAAAAGGGTCTCCGGCCACCTGCACTCACCAAGCGAAACGCAGAGGTAAACCTCTACTTCACGCTGGTATTCTGTGAGGTCGTGGTACCACCCCGGTTCGAGCCGGCCCATCCGTGCGATAGCAAAAGCTGCCGCGTGGCTCTACCACTGTTAAAATAACTGTGAGATAGACAGTAAAATAAAAAAGAACGCTTTGCTTTTTTTGATTCAGGCGACGAGCTTATTGATTCCGTCAAGTCATTCAACCAGTTATCTTGCTTGTCGTGATTCTCTGCTTTGTGATTGATCCGCTAGAAGCAAGAAAGTGTATTCTGTTGCTTAAAACTTTAATTCCGCCCTCCATGGTGGCATTACACCGGAGGCGTGGAGCAGAAGTGCGGTGGTCTTGTTCTTCAAGAAAGGTGACAACGCTCTCTTGAAGAACTACAGACCGATTTCCCTTCTGAGCCGTGTCTACGTGCTGTTTTCGAGAGTCATTACGAATCGTCTCGCGCGCAGACTTGACGACTTTCAGCCTCCCGAACAAGCCGGTTTCCGAAAGGGCTTTAGCACCATAGACCACATACATACCCTACGGCAAATTGTACAGAAGTCCGAGAGTACAATTTGCCACTATATCTGGCGTATGTGGACTATGAGAAAGCCTTTGATCCCGTCGAAATTTGAGCGGTGCTGCAGTCCCTTCAGCGGTGCCAAGTTGACTGTCGGTATATCGAAGTGCTGAAGTGTTTGTACAGTAGAGCTACGATGGCTATCCGAGTACAGAACAAGAGTACGAAACCTATCCAATTGCAGAGAGGTGTAAGACAGGGTGATGTTATATCCCCGAAACTCTTCACCGCTGCATTGGAAGACGTTTTCAAGCTTCTGGACTTGAAAGGATACAGTATTAACATCAATGGCGTGTACATCACTCACCTTCGATTTGCCGACGATATAGTCCTTATGGCAGAATCGCTGGAGGACCTAAGCACTAAGCTCAATGACCTCAATAGTGTCTCCCAACGGATAGGTCTTAAGATGAACATGGACAAAACAAAGATTATGTTTAATGTCCATGTCACACCTATGCCGGTAGTTGTTGGGAGCACTAAGCTCGAAGTTGTTGACGAGTATGTTTACCTGGGACAAATAGTCCGACTAGGTAAGTCCAACTTCAACCGAGAGGTCAATCGACGGATTCAACTCGGCTGGGCAGCTTTCGGGAAGTTCCGACACATCTTCTCGTCAGACATACCTCAAAACCTTTAAACGAAATTGTACAACCAGTGCGTGTTGCCAGTGATGACTTACGGAACTGAGACGTAGTCCTTCAGAGCTGGCCGTATGAGGAAGCTAAAGGTCGCTCAGCAAGCTATGGAGAGGGCTATGCTCGGAGTTTCTCTGCGTGATAAACTTAGGAATAAGGTATATCTACAGTAGAACTAGAGTAACCGACATATCCTAACGGATTAGTA
>JAVANC010000006.1:51019650-51122150 GCA_033319125.1 Parnassius glacialis | reverse complement strand
ATTAAATGTATGGAGACAATATGAGAATTAAATTCATTAAACATATTGTCAGTTTTTCAAATACTGCATTTTTTATTCGTTTAAAAAATAATCTGTTTTGAGAGTATCATCATCATCATCATTATTATTACGGTTTATCAAAGTAGATTGCCTTATAGGTGGCAGGCTTGGCAGGTGGATTGGCATCCATAATTTTCTACTTGACCACATTGAAGCACTGGCTTTCAAATAATAAATAAAAATCGAAATCAGTTCATATAGAAAAAAGATATGAGGTAACACACATTAAAAAAACATACAGTCGAATTGAGTTCCTCCTCCTGTTTAAAGTCGGTCGTAATTGGAGAGATGAAGTAAAATGCCTCGTATTTATATGCGCGGTCAGTCTAGACGGACTGTGTGCACGTTTGTCACTTTACTTATGTAAAAGAAAAATTTTGACATTCAAGGGATAGTCAAAAAATTTCTTTCCGGTCTTGACCTCGGTAAAAAGTGCCAATTATAATGTGACTCGTTAGTGTAGTGGTCCTAACCGCGATTGCTGGTCATGAGGTTCCGGGTTCGAATGCCCTGTCGGGCATAATCAGATATGGGGTTTTTCTGAGTCCTGCGCATAAGGCTAGTCTACGTTGAGACTAGCCAATGTGACTGAACTATTTTTAATAACCCTTTATTCAAGGTGTTACATTTAAGCTTTTTAATAAACGAAATAGGTAAGCTTTGGTATGAAGGACATTATTATCATTACATGGTATAAGAATCATAGAAGAAACTATGCTTTCTTCTATGATTAGGTAATTTATTATGTCGTATTAGTTATTATGGTAATTTATTAAAAATCCGCAAGTAAAAGTTACGTTCTATTAATTAAATGTTTCTCCCATTGTTGCTATGTCAGAAAGAATGATGCTATACCATTGAAACTCTTCACCGATTTATTGAATTGAATTGATATTGAATAAATCACACTTATTTGTTTTTGTCCACGATATAGCTAGTTTATTTAACGTCTATGTTACATATATTACGAGGATGTTTATCTAGGATAAGTTATCAAAATAGGTATATTCACTACGATCAAGAAGTTGATCGACGGATCCGACTCAACAGGGCAACATTCGGGAGATTAGAACATATCTTTTCGTCACGTATTTTTAAAAATCCTTAAGAAATAGTGCACTTGCAGTACGTACGGCCAGTGACGACATAAATCTAAGACGTGTTTCTTCACTACTTATCGTATGTTAATGCCTAAAGTTGCTCTACGAGCTATGAAGCGATAAAGCTCGCTGAGCGACTTAAAGAAAGTTCTAGAAATTTCTCTTTTCTTCAGCGTGCATGGTATACATGTAATATAATAATGAAAGAATGGCGAGTGGTCGATTTAAAACAAAAATATAGGTTAGGTATTGTCCGCGTTTTACATTTAGGTATTAAGTAATGTTTGCGATTTAGATTTAAGTAGTATTAACGCTTTACACTTAAGTTTTAAGAAATTTAAGTGACTTAAAATGTCAATGGCAAAAAAATGTTATACTTTAAGAAAAGAAAGAGAATTTAGATTAACCATTACTTCTAAGCTAATGGTTGAGCAAGAAGCGGCTTAAAGCAAAAAAAAGAAATGCTATATTAGGGGGAACAGAGCTCTATTTTGTGTAAAATGGGGTTAGCGTTTTAGTTCAATTTCTGCCAATAATAACTAAGACCGAATTTCATCCAACGTTGATAGTTTCAACAAAGACTAGCTGTCTGCGTATTACAGAATTATATTGCACGAATGTCTGCCTAAACACAAGTGCACTCCCTATTTCCTCACTCTCGTAGTTTTTGGGACTGCAACTGCCTGGCTTTGAGCTGCTACTGAGAATTTCTTGAAAGAACAACCCGATTACTAATTTAGATCCGACCCGATATATGAACCCGGGGCCTCGTAATCAATAGTCGCGCAAACGACTATACCAATGACGCAGTTAATAGTCGGTAGCCGGGGTCTTGTACGTCAATCAATAGGTACGTTAACCAGTGGTAGAACACTTTTTCTGCCATGGATTACGTCCGAATAAGTTCCATTATGTTACATATTTCTGCCGTCAGTAGGAATACTATCGAAATATACGGGGAGCACAGAAGGGTATAGAGAGTCAGTATAGTTACGGCTTGTGAGGCATTTCATCTTAGTCTTTTTAGGTGACGACATATCTGTAGCCTTTTTTGTTTGAAGTCGGCTTTGGGTGTCCATGGACTATTGTTACTACTTACCTTTAGGTGGACTATAAGTTCGTTTGTCAAATTAATTTTATTAAACTAATTGACAGTCATTAGAGACTGCCGATTGAAGTGAAAACTTGAAACTAGAAAATAACGGTGTTTTGTTTTTGGTATTTCTAATTAAATTTAGTATCATACATTAAAATTACTGAAATATTGTTAATATTAGCATGTCGAAGACGCAAACTTATAAAATTTTACTCATCCAAATTCTAAATAAGCCATAAGAAGTTTTCACTTCAAAAATCAGATTTCGTCTTGGGGAAGTAACGTTGCCATTGAAGAAAGACTTCTAACATCCTTTGGACTAGTTTAAGCAAAGAAGTAGAAATTGAATTATTTTTAAATAGTAACCTTATCCATATTTTATGTATTACTGAACATTGGTTGAAAGGTTACAACTCCATATTAAATTTCAGTAATCACCAATTGGTCAGTTCGTTCAAAAGATATACTAAATTACATGGTGGCTACTTAATATTAGCTAATAAATCCTGATCACGTAAAGAACGTAAAGAAATTGTGAGCCTCTCTGTTGAGCGTACTGTAGAAATGGCATGTGTTGAGCTTGAGCACCTTATCGTTGTCAGTGTTTACATAATCCATGTTCAAGTTAATACAGTTGGAAAAATGATGGAAGAAGTTTTAGTTAAGCTTAATAAAGAGAATAAATATCTTGTAGTGCGTGGAGACTTTAATATCAGTCTCCTGGAAACTTCTACCATCAGTATTAAATCATGCTCTTTGTTCAAATCCTATAATCTTGATAATTCATTATTTGAAGCTACACGTATTGTAGGGTGTAGTGCAATTTTTATTAATAATATTTTTTACTGGTATTGTACCAATCAACGAATTAATAATTTAAAAACTTAGTTCAGATCACTGTAGATAACTGGTTTCATTACCGTATATGCACAAAAAACAGGTAATTGCGAAAATTGTGTTAATTCGTTTTATTGCAAAACGCCTGTAGAGATTTAGAAGTAATATGCTAAAAAACCTTCCATCGATTTCTTATAAGAATTAATTAAATTAATATAAGATTGAATTTAAGAAATTAAAAAGAACATTAACTTGAATAAAACTACTTTTACGGGTTTTATCGAGTTTAATTTACTTATTTTGATTAATTCCCGACGTTTCGGGTGCTTTCCAGCACCCATGGTCACGGGGGTACTGAGGTGATTGACGTCCCGATGTCAGAATTAACCTGGAGTACCTTCAGCTTTTTCAATTATCAATTTTGGTCCGATCAACGCAGAACGAACTTACTGTGTCTTGAAGTCTTGCAGTGGTATGCTTGGGTTTAGTTTTAGTTTTAATATTTATGGGATCCCAAGCAGGAGATAGTACCCAGCCTCCCTCTCTATTGAATTTAGGATTTTTTTTTATTTCAATAGCCTCACGTATCATCCTTGACAAGAATCGATGTTATTTCGCGAGAATTTGTGGTTTATCAAATCTAATATAATTGCGGGGGCCATCTAGGATATGATCGCAAACTCCAGACTTCCTGGAACGTTGGTGCTTCACTTCAGCTATGTGTTCCTTTACGCGGGTTTTAATTGATCGTTTTGTTTACCCTATATATAAGAAACCACATTCCTAATCAAGCTTTTACACTCCTGCTTCTTGTAGAGAAATATTGCACTTGACGGATGGTAAGAACTGACTTATCTTCTTCGGCGACTTGATGAATGTTCTAATAGAAGCTTGCTTCAAAATGTAGCCAATCTTGTCTGTGACACCTCTGACATACGGTAGTACAGCAGACACAAGCTCGACTATGGCCGGCTTCAGTCGGTCACTGTGACGTATGCGCGGAACCCGAAGCTTGTCGTGCAGAACCTGCTTGACGTGCTGAAGCTCGGCGGCCAGGTGTTTGCTGTCACAGATCCCTCGTGCTCTCTGTAACAAAGATTTGCCCACGGTAGCTAACTGTGAAGGATGATGGTGGGATTCACCATTTAAATATCGGTTTGTATGGGTCTTTTTTCTATACACAGTGTGACTTATGGTGTTATTAGGATTTCGAATGATTAACACATCTAGGAAGTCTGGAGTTTGCGATCACATCCTAGACGACCCCCGCCATTATATAAGATTTGATAAACCACAAATTCTTGCGAAAGAACATCGATTCCTGCCAAGGATAATACGCGAGGCTATTGAAATTAGAAAACATCCTAACTTCAACAGAGAGGGAGGCTGGGTACTACCATCTGCTTGGGATCCTATAATTAATAAAATTAAATCTAAACCCAAGCATACCACTGCAAGACTTCAAGACACAGCAAGTTCATTCTGCGTAGATTGGACCAACATTAATAATTAAAAAAGCTGAAGGTACTCCGGGTTAACTTTTTTTTATATAGGATAAGTGTGACAAACGAGCACACGGTCCACCTGATGGTAAGTGGTTGCTGCGGCCCATAGACATCTACATCTATCCTCAATTACAAGTCAAAATGTAGATGCGTTGTCACCCGTGAGGACTAAGATGGAATGCCTCATTTCCAGTAAAAAGGGCCTCCGGCCACCTGCACTCACCAAGCGAAACGCAGAGGTAAACCTCTACTTCATGCTGGTTTTCTGTGACGTCGTGGTACCACCCCGGTTAGAGCCGGCCCATCCGTGTGACAGCAAAAGCTGCCGCGTGGCTCTACCACTGTTAAAACTTTGACATTGGGACGTCAATCACCTCAGTCTGGTGCTGGAAAGCACCCAAAATGTCGAGAATTAATAAAATAAGAAAAATAAGTAAATTAAACGCGATAAAACCCGTAAAAGTAGTTTTATTTAATGTGTAGTGTTCGCGGAAATATAAGAAATCATTATGAAAACATCCACTTTTAAAGCATTCTCCACAAACAGTCGCAAGGCATTTAATGAGTGGGCGACAGTAGGAATTCATAAAAGCAGACGAAGGTTATATGACCTTTACTATGAAAGATCATATAATCTTTCCGATGCTTTTAAAGAATATGCCAAAATTATTCTAAAATGTTTATAAGAGTTTGCTCTACAGCCAAATCGTTACATATAAGTAACAAAATTAAGACGGCTAAGAATAAAACAAAATGACGTGGAGTATAATTAACAGTGAAACTGGTAAAGAGAAATCTTGAACTTAAACTATCAACTAGAAGTTAATAATGAATTGACTGAATCAGATCAAGAAGGTGTAGCGGCGTTGGAGAAATATTTCACTGATGTTCCTATCTTGACAACAGAGTTATTGAATACTTCTCCAATTTTCGCAGAGTCATTACTTAAACAGAATGTTAATACCTGTTTAAAAGAATTTAGATTTGAAAAGTATTACCGCATAATATTGTAAAATACTTCAAAACTATTTATGTAAAGAAAACCGCTGATTTGTGAGGGATATCCGTTACAGTTATAACGTACATAATAGATTTAATTACGCCTCATCTTGCTATTATTTTCAATAATTGTATCGATTCTGGTGTGTTTCCTGGTTTACTGAAGTATTATAAAGTAAAAACCTTTATTGAAATCTGGTAGTACATTGGACCCCGCTAATTTTGAAACTATTTCTGTACTACCAACTCTCAGTAAAAAATTTTTTTTTTCAATCAATTGTTAATTTTTTTTTAATACAAATAAATTACTTCATAAAAACCAATTTGGTTTGACAAGGGGTTGCTCGACGTCTGACGCCGGTGTTGGGCTTATGAAATATATTTTTAATGCCTGGGAGAATTAACAAGATGCTTTAGGTATTTTCAATGATCTTTCCAAGGCTTTCGATTGTGTTCATCATGAGACATTAATAAGGAAACTACAACATTACGGTGTAAAAAATTTAGGGCTTAGACTTATTACTTCATATTTAAGTAACAAAACTCAAAAAGTCATCAATGGTAAAGGTTCCTTCGGATCGGTAGTATTAATGGGCGTTCCTCAGGGCTCGATTATTGGCCTATTCCTGTTCTTAATCTATATTAATGACTAACCTTATCTTGTAGGGGACAATCACGATATAGTATTATTTGCTCACGATTCCTCTTCAATTTTGAAACTGAAACGGCAGTCAATAACTTATGGCGATGTAAATAATGGTTTATCGAGATGAGTACATTGGTTTAACGCTAACAATTTGATCTTTAACGGCAATAAGACAAAATGTATTAAATATACAATACCTAATGTAACACATTCGAAAACCAACGTGCTCTAAAATGGGGAGGAGTTGAGTCTTGTGGATACCACTGTGTTTCTTGGTATTATTATTGATGCGAAATTTCAATGGGGCCCCCATATATCTAAATTAGCAAGCAGACTTACTACTGCAGCATATGCTGTAAGAAAGATAAGAAGTCTCACAGATGTTGAGACAGATAGATTATTGTATTTTAGTTACTTTCATAGCGTCATGTCTCATTATATTTTGCTATGGGTAAGGCGACTAATATTAAAGCTATATTTGTTTTGCAAAAGAGAGCCGTACGGGCAATTTATTACCTAATTTGTTAGAGTCCCTCAGAGAAAAATTTAAAGAAATAAACATATTAACGTTGGCATAGTAATATATTTATCAAAATGTGATATATGTTTATAAAAACATTAATAGCTTTAAAAAGAATAAGGATGTTCATACCTTAAACTCTAGGAACAAACATAAGCTTGTAATACCAGTTACTAGACTCCACAGAATCAGTAATTAATTTATGGGGCAATGTAAATGCTTTTACTACAAAATCCCAGAACATGTTCAAAGTTTGTCAATAAATAAGTTTAAAAGTTTTATTAGAGAAAAACTGTACAATAAGGGTTATCACAATATCAAGCAATACATAAATGAAAATAACCCCTGGGAATAAGATAATCGCCACCATGCTGGTTCTATGAAAATTCATTTTAAAATGTATAATCAAAATTATTGTTCAGTGAAATTATGTTTAAAAATAAGTCTCGCTGGATTTCTTGCTCGTTTCTCCCCGGACAGAGGTATTTTCCGAACCAGTGGTAAATAAAAAAATGACTTTAAATTAGTATTATGTAATAATAAATATTGTATAAAAAATCATTCTATTCTATTCTATTCTATGATATATTATTAAAAGTAAGAATAAATACTAAATACAACAGCTTGGGCTAATGCAATATCGTTTTTTAAAGTTTATTCAAACAAATTATCGTCTGCATCGTTGGTAGAACCGGCGACCTTTAGCGTCGCAGGTAACTAACTAATAACGCAATCCGGACGTAATTATATTTTAGTTAGATAAATTATTTGATTTTTACAAGTATATATAGCATGCCTTAATTGCAAAGCGCGTATGTATGTTCTATTAGCGCCTAAAATCTAGATTCCAACGTTTTGTCACATAAAATCATACCTAACAATCATATCATACTGAACATATAAATGATATAAAAAGCACATTGTCAGACAGATAGATGATTGGTGAACTTATATTTTTTTAATCGAATAATTTATATTTTTACATAAAAAAGTGGTTTTAATAGCTTATTTTGTAGATTTATCAAGTCCGCATGTAGTGGTAAACACGATAACTTTTGAAAATATCAATTGTTTAACTCAATCTATTTTTTATACTCTTTATCTATCATGTGGAAAGCCATGGAAAGTAGATGGCAGTTTAATTTTCTTTTGTTTACTAATAACTAATTATAAATAAAATAGGCGTAGGAATCCGGAAATTTTAGGTGTTTTATCAACCTTGTAATAATTTATTTTACTATATAGACTGTTTCACTTACTTCGGGGTCAACCGCCGTCGTGATTGGATACTGTATCGGTTGTTTGCAATGGCTCCAAAAGATTGCTGTACAAATACAAAATATTCGAAAACCAAATTTTATACATACTTATATTATATCATATTATACTAATTAAAACATATAATAATAATCAGAGATTTTATGGCAATATTTTAAAAGCACAACAAATAATAGTACTTTACGTACTAAAAGTAAGTAGAATGTATATATTTAATTATAGTTATACTAAAATACGTCTTGGACTTTATGGAGTGACATGAATGATCACATAATGATTATATGAGCATTAAGAGTCGTGTACTTTTGGAATTACCAAACTTTTTTAAATTGAAGTTCAATTTAAAATTATCGGAAAATTGTAAGTATAATAATAAGGTTAATAGTGAACACTTGTGTCTGTTTAAGCTACTTTAAAAAAATACATATAATCATGTGATACGTAATTTTTTAATGCGCTTAGGGCATGCACAATTTGATTTACCAACATTTTTTTATGTATTATGAAATTTTAAAAAGCATGTTCAAAATAAAACTTATTAATACTTAAATGAATATGAGTAGGGGCGCCACTCATATTCACGAGCTAGTTTTCATGGTATAACATTGTTTCCCTTTTTTTAATTATAGTTTCAGGGCACATTTGAAAATCTTTATTGCAATAATCACAGCAATTTAAACATAATATATCAATATGAAATTAGGGTCCTGTAAAAAACTTATATAAGCAAAAAAGGCTAGCTCCTTCCTATAGTTGACAAGCTTTAATTAAATAAAAAACAAACATTTACACATTCAGCAGAGAGATACGTGTATCCAACATACGTGCGGTACAGACTTTAATCTTACAGAAGACGCGGGTGATTTAAACGATTCCACTCTCGAATTTATAAATGTTTTAACTGAGTGTTATTAACTGCGACGGGACGGAGAAGGTGTACGCGTTGAGGGTGAGAGGTTGTTTGTTTGTTTGTTTGTGTGTGCAAACGAATGTTTCCATTTATGTTTTGCTTGACAAGGAAGACGCTGGTGCCTATCTCCTATGATAGTTTCCCTTTGTCCCTTCTTTCCACATACACTGGGTGATAAGGTAGTGGATACTCTTACGCCGCCACAAAACGCTAAATTATTATATAAATGTGTTGACACCAAAATATTTTTATCAAGCAAATCTTTCCGTATTTCTCTGTGAAAAAATATTTTTAGCCCTTTAGGACCATAAAAGTTATATTGCTTTATCATCGCACATTATATTTGAGCTTGGCAGGTTTCGTTGAAAAAAAAGCTACAATTCTCACGTGGACGAACTTTTTCCGCGCAAATTTGTCCCAAACAAGATAAACAGGGACCTATCGGACGATACACCGCGCGCGTCATGAATATAAACAGGTAAAATTAGGAGCGAAGCGAGCGCTCATATTATGATATGATAAACAACATTCGCGTCTACTTTAATTTTATTCACCGAATTTTATTATTAAGGTACACACAAGTCACTTAGGTTTTTTTGAATTGTTGCGTCGTTTATTCCAACTGATTTATTGTTAACTAAGAAGCTCAGAGTATATATTCATTTTGAATTTAATACTTGAAAATATTTAGTTAGTAACCTACTTAGTTTAGCTTTGGAAAGTAAGATATTATCCAAATACAACATTTCATTAAAATCCTAACTGCCACCTTACAAGAATTAGGTAAAAAAAGACATTTATATGTATATGTAGAAGAATTGTTCACTTCATGTGTAGAATACTCAGTCACAGGATAATCGAGATATTAAAATGATTCAACCTTCTTCGTTTATCATCGGATCTCGTTGAAACTTATATGGGCATTCATATAACAGCAGGCAAAATCAGGTAACCAACCTGAGTATATTGTGTTACATATATGTATTCAAATTAATACTTATAATAATATAATAACTCAATTAAAGTTAAAGTTGTAATTAAAGGTGTAAGTTATTTAAACATTTTTATTTTCAAATATCACAATAAGTAAGTGAATACGCATGAATTTTTTATAAAGACGTGCTATACAACTTCAGCTGACAAGAGCTGACTGGCTTTAGCTTTTTTGTTTGCTGGCATTTTAGTAAAATTTTAAGGGTACAAGTCATATGTTTTGATTATTTCAAAAATAATTCGCAAGTCATTCACAATTGTATTTAAATCAATGGAAGCCACTGGCGCAATTTGTTTTACAAATGAAATTAAACAATGAGACGAAGAAGACAGATTAACGTGAAAACGTCCAAGTAATTGTGAAAAATGCGTATCCTTCAATCGGAAAAATAAAGATTTTAACCCATAATAAACCTGACGATTTCGTTGAATTTAAATATGAGCTTTAACTCAATCAGCATTGGATCTTATTTCAATTTAACGGTAAATAAACCGTTACTGCTATTTTCAGTACTGTGTATGTTTTCAATATTTCGTTGATGCATTTTCTAACTTAACCGGGATGAGTTGTGTCCATGAAAATAAATGACAAGTTCTTGGTAATTTCTTATACGAGATTTAACAAAATTAAGCATTACTTGGTCGGCGGACTCATTTTCTACCTAGCAGCCTGTTCCTAGACCATCCTCTTACATATTTCTGCTGGCAAACAGCAGTGCTTGCACTGCAGTGTTCCGGTATAAAGTTTAGAGAGCTAGTGTAATTAGTAATTACAGACTGTTAAATACATTTACATTACATTACATTTACCATAATTTACGTGGTAAAGCCATGCTGCAGTTATATTAATAGTATAGTTGTAGCACGAATGGGTCGACTCGACCGGGGAAGGACCACGCTCTCACAGGATACAAACGTAAAATAGCAGCTTAATGCTGCTGTATTTCGTATAGTGAGTGTTGAGAAACGGAGACCCTTTTTACTGGAACAGAGGCATTTTATCTTAGTCCTCACAGCTGACAACGCATCTGCATTTTAATTCGCAAACGATGATAGATGTAGAAGTTTATGGGCCACTGCAACCACTTACCATCAGGTGTACTGTGTGCTCGTTTGTTACCCTTATTTTATAAAAACAAAACACCATTTTAGTCCTAAGATGTGACGTTGCCTCTATGGCCTTCTTTATCGTAGAGTGATTGAAGACCGGTTCGTATGTCATTCCAATTTCTTATAAATTAACATTAATGAACCTCCATTTTTGAAACATGATGAACATCCACTTTCCACGAAAAATGTATTCTGCACATCATGTGAATTGCACATGGATAAACATATAGACCTTAAACAATTTTGTGTTGGCCATACAAATACTTTTTCATTCCAACGACCAGACCTGCAACAATTAATTATTCTATGAAGATACATTAATTATAGTACATACAAATACAGTTTCACAGATTAACGCTTAACCACTGCGATAAATCTCATGATTAAAATTTATTTGTAGGATAAAACACCAATTTTTTTTTGTTCCGCAAGGTTAAATTTCGTTTTATTTATAATTAATATACAAACACAATACCGCACACCTTAGTAATTACTGAAAACTCAACTAAATTAATACATTTCAAAATAAACTCAAACATTGAAAGACTCATAACAATACTAACAATATTTCAAGGTACCTTTTTGAAGGTCTACAATATTTTTGGGAAGGTCATTAAAAATCACATAAAATCGTCCTTATATATATGACATTTGGGTTTCGGTACCATTTAAATGTGGTAAAGCATGCGATGTAGGTGACTTCGTTAAGGGATATACCTCCTGCTCTATAGATCAAACCCTCTGACTAAATAAATACAACACAATCACTTAAACATTTAATTGATTTTCTCTTACATTGTGTTGGTATTTTACTACATACATAAATTGCATATGGACAAACATATAGACGTGAAACAATTATGTGTTTGCCATACAAATACTTTTTCAATCCAACGACGTTACCAACTTCAAGAGTGCAAGATATCTGGCATTGCGACTGACCTTCCCTTGGCAAGCATGTCGATTTAGGAAAATCCTCCCCAAAAGGAATTTACTATTTACGTGTAGGTTTCAAATGTAAGTATCTAACGATTGAAAAATTGTATGTTGACAAAACATAAAATCTAATAATATTGATTAAGTCCGCACATTACGCATAATCAAATTATCATAGAATTATAATGCTATTAACACATTTTCATATTATCACGCATTGTGTGCTAAGAGAATAAAAATTAAATAATGTACACTGTAATATACACTATACACTATAGTATACACAATAAGCACAATAGATAGAACAAAATTGACAGTAATAAAATATTATTTTCACAAAAAGATCGCAAGCGACACTTGAGTCCGTCGTCTGGCTCTGGTCTAGAAGACAAGATAGTTATATTTGCACCGTTCTACATTTTGTTCAAGGCAAGGAAGGCATTGGCAGAAAATATATTATAGGCTAAGTAGCGGATTGTTCAGGCGCCCAGAGATTTGGAACGTTCGAAAGACAAATCGTTGAAAGAAAACAGATTCACGCTGTCAATGCTCCCGACGCTGTCTTCCATATGTAGGAAATATTGCTATTTATTATCATCAAAATTTATAAGCGGAGACCCTAGGATAAGCACATCGAGGAAAAGTATAGTTTAAATACACTGTTTATTTTATAGGTCTAAAGTGTATTTCGATCCAAATTCGTAATACATACTATGCATCCAATATTTAATTGCTTAAACAGGTAGGTATATGTAGTTTTCTTTAACCTGTCTTACTGGCAAGCTCAGTGTAGGTAACTTCTCATTAGATGGAGTGACCACCAGAGGAAACAACAGGCGAATAATGCAGGTGCCTCAGGCTAGCTACATTGCAATCCATAGGGGATGCCTAGGTTCAGCAGTGGACATATTTGTGGGTTGTAATGACGGTGATGCTAAAGTATTGTATAAGGACTCATGATAGATCAAGATCTAAGCGCTCTTTCTGAGCTTTCTTCGTCTTCATCAGCCTGTAAAATTACGCTGCTGTACATGAGATTCTCGTATCGTGGTGTTGATTTGCCTCAATCGCCACTTTGTTAGGCGGAATGTTGATCGCAGTACCAGACATCTCGCATCTTTGACATTGCTTCACGTTGCCGGTTATTTATTTTATTTTATAAAATATGGGTAGCAAACGAGTGCACAGTCGATCTAACGAAAAAATAATAATAAGTGAATACTCCACAGTGTACAATCAGTGTACAACCAGTGCGTGCTGCCAGTGGTGACTTACGGAACTGAGACGTGGTCCTTCACAGCTGGCCATATGAGGAAGCTGAAAGTCGCTCAGCGAGCTATTGAGAGGGCTATTCTCGGAGTTTCTCTGCGTGATAAACTTAGAAATGAGGATATCCGCAGTAGAACTAGAGTAACCGACATAGCCCAACGGATTAGTAAGCTGAAGTGGCAGTGAGCCGGCTATATAGCTCGAAGAACCGACAACCGATAGGGAAGAAAGGTTCTCGAGTGGCAGCCTCGTACCGGTAGGCGAAGTGTAGGGCAACCCCCCACGAGATGGAGTGACGACCTGGTAAGGCATACAGGAAGTCGATGGATGCAGGTGGCTCAGGACCGTGCTTTGTGGCATTCCTTGAGGGAGGCCTATGTTCAGCAGTGGACTTATGAAAGGCTGTAATCAATGATGATGATGATTCCACAGTGAAATCCACATTCATGATCGATTGAGAATCAAAATTCAGGTGTGTTCTCCGGTCGAGCCAACCCATCCTACTACAGCCATAATATAGCTGCAGCATGGCTCTATCACGTGTAAATCCTCTGGTTTGAGTAATTAACATTCGGCTAATATCTGATGACGTTGTTAATTTGGATGCTATCAGGATGTGGGTATACTGCCATCTATTGGAAACCATCACATTATCAGACGTCTGGTAGCATTAACGCTGTTCACCGTAACCAGTTCCGTCATCGGTTGTTAGCCATGAGATTGCTGGCATTACCCAAAGGGTACCCAGGACACCCACGTGATGATATGGGGCGATGCATTCTCTTACGTCGCCATTATATGCCAAACTGTAACATTTCTTTTCTTAAAACAATCTAACATTAAGTGGTGATTTCACACTTGTTTGGCGTCAAGTATTAGCTGGTATGCGTCCTTTTTTGCTGGAGAGTTCTTCTAAGTTCCTATCATCCTCTTACTTGTTTCTGCCGCCAAGAATTATTGTATCTACTGTATCTTTTTGTTTTAAAGGATAAGAGAGCATACAGCACACAGTTTACCTGATGGTAAATGAATGCTGTAACTCACATCCATCCTCGATTAGAATCAAAATGTAGATGTGTTCATATCCTTGAAGACTAAGATGGGATGCTTCGTTCTCTACACTATACCGAACAAAACGAAGCATTAGGCTGCTATTACACGCTGGTATTCTGTGGGAGTGTGGTTCTTCCCCGGCCGAGCTGACCCATTCCTACAGCAACCATAATATAGATGCAGCGTGGCTCTATCACGTTAAACTGCATATTTAGTTGCAAATACAGCTAGCTGTTGTTCAACAAACGCATTTTTTACCCAAACTATAAGGAACAGAGATAAGGTAAATTTAGAGAAACGTATCCACTTACTTGCTTCCAAACAAACAAATAAATAACGAATAATAACCATAACCGTTTGCACTAAACAATTCTAGATAATGTTTTGTTTCGAAATGGAAACATTTAGTAGAAACGTACATATTTATGCAAAATATTGTTTAGATCTACATGGAAGTTAGATTTACAGCTTCCAGTTTGAACTTAGATTTTAAAATGAATACGGAACTTTAAATATAAGTAATTTTATGAATTTATCAATCACGTTTTATTTAAAAAAAAAACCTCAAAACGTTTCGGAAAACTTAAAATTGAATTAAGTAACTTAGTTAAAACCACTCGTGCTTTCTAGCACCCACGGTCACAAGGAGACAATGTCCTGACGTCAAAGTTGATCCGGGCTACTTTTTTTTCGATCTAAGCAGAATTGAAACCATGACCTATGTAATAATAGTATGCGTGAAATTGATTTTCCTTCTGAGTTTACGGAGTGCAGCCGCGGAATGTGTAGCTTGAGTGAGCACAAAAAAGTACTAGATCGCTTGTATCAGAATATTGTACATGCCCTAAGCGACGCGGCAAGTTAGTCTAGTAAGACTCGTGGAGGAAGGGAGAGCAATAACAGGCATTTATGTGGGTGGAATAAGCATGTTTATGATGCTCACAAGCAGGCCAGGCTTAACTATCAAGTTTGGTTGCTGAATAATCGGCCTAAGTCTGGTAGAATCTATGAGCAGATGTACGAATCGCGTAAAATATTCAAAAGTCGACTAAAATGGTGCCAACAAAATCAAGACCAACTTAAAATGGACGTTTTGGCCAAACATAGATCTGCTAAAAATTTTGATCGTTTCTGGAAGGCAACAAAAAGCTTGATGTTAAGTCTGGTTTGCCAACAAGTGTGGAAGGGGAGAATGAGCCTGCTCATATTGCAGAAAGGTTTAGGGCTCATTTTAAAGTCAACTCACCACTGGGCCCCTCGGTTCCTACTTTTAGCAAGCCTTTGTGTCAGGGAGAAAATAAACTAGTGCATGTTACAGCTGAACAAGTGCGAAATGTACTTAAAAATATGACTGGTGGCAAGTCTCCCGGACATGATGGCATTAGCGTTGAACATCTTAAGCATGCTGGTGTTCACCTTCCGAGGGTTTTGGCGCTGTTTTTCACAATGTGCATCAGACATTCCTATTTACCGCAAGAAATGTTAAAAACAATTGTGGTGTCCATTGTGAAGAATAGAACTGGTGACGTCTCGGACATGAAAAATTATCGTCCAATTTCTTTGGCAACGACGATTGCTAAGGTGCTGGACGGTGTGCTTAATTCTTACCTTGAAAAAATAGCTAAGCTACATGACGCACAATTTGGGTTTCGGTCTGGGCTATCTACTGAGAGTGCAATTGTAAGTTTAAAGCACACTGTCCAATACTATACTAATCGCGGGACACAGGTGTATGGCTGTTTCCTAGACCTGTCAACGGCATTTGACTTAGTGACTTAAACATATTGTGGGCAAAGCTGGAGGACAGAGGACTACCGGTTAAATTACTAAATATATTTAAGTTCTGGTATGCCAACCAGACAAATTGTGTAAAATGGGCCGACTCCCTCTCAGAAGAATATGTGTTGGAGAGTGGGGTAAGACAGGGAGGCTTGACGTCTCCCACACTCTTCAACATATATATTAATGATCTCATTGTCAGGTTAAGCAGTATGCGTGTCGGATGCCGTATTGACGGAGTAAGCACCAACAATATAAATTACGCTGATGACAGTGTACTGCTCTGTCCAACTGCGGGGGGTCTTAATGGGATGCTAAGGGTTTGTGAGAAATATGCTGCTGAGCACGGGCTCATATACAATGTAAAAAAGACAGAATGCATGGTGTTTAAGGCCGCTGGTAAATGTCCCGATAAAGTCAATAACATTACCCTGAACGGCGTGAACATACAACGTGTATCAAAATTTAAATATCTGGGACATATAATTACTAACGACCTTAAAGATGACGCTGATATAGAAAGGGAACGTAGGGCTCTCTCAGTAAGAGGTAATATGTTGGCTCGCAGATTCTATCGTTGTAGCGAAGACGTAAAGGTGACCCTTTTTAAAGCGTATTGCCAAAACATGTACACGGAAAATCTGTGGACCAGCTATACCAAAAAATTGCTGGACACCCTACGAGTCCAATATAATAATGTGTTCAGGATATTGTTGGGATTGCCTCGTTTCTGTAGTGCACCAACGATGTTTGCAAAATATTAAGTTGACGACATTGCAGCCATTATTCGCAAAAAAACACATCGCTGATATTTAGAGCGCGAGGCAGTCCCAAAAGCATTTTGCAAACCCTGGCAGATAGGTAAACATCTCCGCTTTGGGCCTGCTTTGTGAGGGAGGGTTATTTTAACACAGTTATTTAAATTAAATCCAAATTGACCTCATCTGATTTTATATTGATATTTTATTTTATTTTGATTGTATTTAATTTATTTTAATTAAGACATTATTTGATTTCGATTGATTTTTATTTGAGTTTTTGTTTAATTGTATTTATTTTATTTTATTTTGACATTCCTATATTATTTTTATTTTTGATTTTATTGTAATTTAATTTTGGGTATAGATTTGATTTTAGTTTTTATTTAATTTAATTAAATTTATTTAATGTTCTCTTACTAACCTAATATAAGTCATACTAACAACTTATAGATCTTTGATATCTGAAATAAAGAATTATTATTATACAACGTGTCCCAAAATTCAACAATAAGCCAACACCGGAGGATAGAACTGCTCCGGACTAATCGGGGAAAAAAAGAAAAAAAAAAGTTATATAAAAAAAATGAAATTCTTCAGAAATTGAGACCGTATATGATATTTTTCACTACCATGACCACAATTTTTTAAATATTTTTTTTTTCTTTTATAGGCAACCTTAATAGTACTGCTATCTACCACAATTCTTAAAAACTCCAGAATAACTCTTGTTTTATCACGAAAATTAATGAAACTTATTTTATTCCCTAAATTTTTTGAAAACTTTTACTTTTAACCAAATTTAACTTATCGTGGTGTAAAAAAAAGTATGAACACTAGTATGGCCAGTTTTTTTAAAAATTGACGCAACTAACCAATATTCCAAAATGGTATAATACTCTAGGAAAACAAGTTATAAAACTTATGTGCCTATTATTTCTAAACATTTTCAATTTCTAAAAAAATTTTCAAAAATTCAAAAATTTTCAAATTCCTTAAATTGTAATTGTCAGTAATCACTTTTACTACCAAAACGGGTTCCTGTTACAATTTCTAGGAATTCGAATGGGGCATTAATACCTTAGATGTTAGAGAGAGAGAGATAGATAGAGTTATTTACGTTAAAAAGAGACAACAACAGGGCAGGTAGAGAAGCTGTTATTATTCTCAGCAAGTCTGTTCAGTACGCTCTGCTCCTTTGTTTACTGCGCACCGTTCCCAATTCAACTAACGTGGCCCTCGTACATACTATCGACTTTTGACTTGGCTTTTTGGACTGGAATCGACCTGCAAACTTAACTGACCTGGCATTATTTGGACTGGGAGTGATCTGCAAACTGAACTGACCTGGCATTATCTTGGACTACGATTGTGTGTTTTGTGATTTAGAGTTCTGGCGCATTTTGGACTGTTTGGCGTTTAACATGCCGCAACCGTACACACCACAGGAATACGCTAATATGCATTTAATCTATGGAGAATGCCGATGTAATGCTAACGCTGCTAGCAGACTGTATCGAGAAAGATACCCAAATGCTCAAAAATATCCTGATTATCGAGTGTTTGTTAATGTGCATCAAGCGTTTTCGGAGGGTCGTATGCCATCCAATACGAGAAGCGCTGGAAGACCTAGATTGGATCGTGATGAAGAAGTTCTCAATGAGATAGAATATGACTCGACTACTTCGGTACGTGCCATAGAAGAAGCTACAGGAATCCCGAAAAGTTCTGTACATCGAATATTAAAAAGTCACAAGCTTCACCTATATCACTACAGGCGTGTGCAGACGTTATTACCGCGGAACTATCCGCTACGGGTCACATTTTGCCGTGGAATGCTGCAAAGGCACAGTGAAGATCGCCACTTCCTAGACAAAATTCTATGGTCGGATGAAACAACGTGCAAGAAAGATGGGTATTTAAATCTTCACAACCTACATAGTTGGAGTAATGAAAATCCACACGTGATGAGACAAGAGAAATCTCAATATCAATTCAAGGTTAACCTATGGACCGGCATATTAAATGGAAAAGTAATTGGGCCCTTTGAGTTACAAGGAAACTTAGATGACAATAGTTATTTAAACTTTTTACAAAATGAATTGCAAGATTTGTTAAACGACGTGCCCTTAAGTGATCTTCAAAACATGTGGTTCCAAAATGATAGTTGCCCAGCACATTATGCCCGTCCTGTGCGAGAATATTTAAATCAAGAGTATCCAGGGCGTTGGATCGAGCGATCTTATAGCCACCCCGTTCAACCGATTTGAACCCACTGGACTTCTTCTATTGGGGTTGTCTTAAAAACAGGGTCTTCTCAAAACCCATTGTGACATTGGACGAGATTCGTCGAAATATCACTCAGGCTGCTGATTACATTAATAGCAGAAGATATGCAAGAGAAATAAAACAATCATTTTTAAGGCGATGTCGTGCATGTATTAATGCTGGTGGAAAACAGTTCGAACATTTGCTATAATGTTAATAACTTAATAAATTACACGTGAAACTGTTTGTACCATTTTTTGAAATATTAAACATTTTTCAAGAACTAATACTTTTATTACACCCGACCGTCATTTGGTCCCTGTTAAGAAATAAAAGGCCCATATTTTTTATAACTTGTTTTCCTAGAATATTATACCAATTTGGAATGTTGATTAGTTGCGTCAATTTAAAAAAAAAAAACTTGCCATACTAATATTCGTACTTTTTTTTTACACCACGATAAGTTAAATTTGGTTAAAAGTAAAAGTCTTCAAAAAATTTAGGGAATAAAATAAGTTTCATTAATTTTCGTGATAAAACAAGAAGTATTCTGGAGTTTTTAAGAATTGTGGTAGATAGCAGTACTATTAAGGTTGCCTATAAAAGAAAAGAAAAAAATATTTAAAAAATTGTGGCCATGGTAGTGAAAAATATCAAAAACGGTCTCAATTTCTGAAGAATTTCATTTTTTTTTTTATATAACTTAAAATATAATTGGGACATATATTTTTTTCTTTTTTTCCCCGATTAATCCGGGGCAGGTGTATCCTCCGGTGTTGGCTAATCGTTGAATTTTGGAACACGTTGTATATATTATATTATAGAATTAGCTATTGTATCACGAAGCCAAGCGGTATGCTTGGGTTTGGAATTAATAGTGAAAACAGAATACCAACAGCTAGTTGTACCCAACCTACAAGCCACATATACATAATATACTTACATAATATAAAACATCTGTTATATTTATATTAATTTATATTTTAATAATGTAAAATTTAAACAACTTATACAATAGTATAAATTAGTATAACATAAGAAATGAGAAAATAACATCAAAAGACATGTCAAAATTTACTCACTCACTGTTAACTTTTCTTTTTTTTATTTTTTTTATAAGAAATGTAACCTCCACACTAGGATTTTCTCATCACAACACAACAGGACAAACATCCAGGCCCGGAACAATTATCTGTAGGCCATATAAATACTTGTTCCGTGTGGGATTCTAACCCGCGGCCCTTAGCGATGCAACTCAATTGCTAAGCTACTTCGCCACGGAACCGTCAAAAATTTCTTTCTGACTCATTTATGTACAGTCCTTACCCTTAAACCTAGATATCTGAATTTTTTTCACTGAGGTTCTCTTCATAATGTAGAGAAGAAATTAAAAGAAACATTAGAAAAAAGGATTTTTCGAAATTACCACAGGATCAGGAATAAGAAGATTTATATTTTGTCTCTTGTTGTCTTATTTCCGTAACTATAAGCATTAAGAGCAAGTAAGTAGGTAATTAAAATTACTACTAACTGACAAAATTGCTTCTAGTGTCTTTTTTAGAAATTTTTGAACAATGTTATTGTTACGATGCTAATTATACAACTGTTCCGAAAAAAGTGAAAAATGTGTGTCATTAGGGATATTACTAATTGTAACGACCCCCCCCCCCCCCCTTTCTCATCTCTTCACTCTTTCTATATATATTTATACCTTTATTTCCTTAGAATCTATTTCAATAAGTTATACAAGTATATCTAACTTACGTGACCAGTATATTAATCATACATTGATCTTTCTAAAGATTCAAATATAGGCCGTTTAATAAATTTATGGCGTGATCGTCTTAGTTAGGACCCTTATTTACGTTGTGTTTGTATAGTAACTTAGTTCTTTTAGGTGTATCTTGGAAGAATGAATATTTGCGAGAGCAATCGAAAGCTGTTGGTAGTGTCTTATAAGCTAAAGAACCCCGTTCACGAAGACAGAGCTCAAATAAAAGTTAAGAACAATAAATTGTCCTTATTCCACTTGTATCAGGTTCACAACAGTCAATTCCTTATTAATTAATCCCTTCCCGCTTGGAAAAGGCTCACAATATTTATATCAAATACCAGATACAAGGGCTTCGCTCTTCCACATTAAAAAAAATGTGGAGGAGGTACACGGCTCCGCACACGCCGCGCACGGTGAGCGCCAACCATTTTAATGCGCTCCCCCCGAAGGGTACGCAAATTTGGGAACTGAACCGTAGTCCACAGCAAAATAACTGGCGAACCAGTAAAAGAGGACTTGGCCCCTTGATAGTGCGTAAGCACAAACATCGACCGAAGTCGCGCATATCAATGCGTGTAAACGCCATACAGAATACGATCAAATCCAGCCACAGTGAATGTACGTCACACGGGTTAGGCAACAATAGGCACACTAGCCATAAAAAGCCGTCCGTGAGCGCCACCACCTGCCAGACCGCCGTTCCTGCAGACGTGATGTAAGTGTAAGGCATCACCACCAATTGCATGGTCAGCACGGCCAATTGGCCGCAGAGCGTGTCATGAGTCTACCGCTCACCTCAAGGGAATGGGGTCCCACGTTGCGCGGCTTTCGGCCGCAGCCTTGAGAGCCTCCTCAGATTCTCCCTCCAGCTACCACCCGCATGAGGTCGACACATATGCTCCACCAACCAATACAATGGCAGATATAGCCAATAGGCAGTTATAAGATATTAGTAATAATTCGCCATCAGAAAGGTTTTGTGTCACTGACGTTGAGTATATGCATTTTTCGATCATGTTTGTCTCACCCACCAACAAGTTGCCTTCAATCTTTCAAAGGTGGGAACTTTATAGAGATATATTAATAATTTGTTATATAAAACATCATGGAGGGCAGACAGTCTGCAGCCCCGCTATGAAGGGACCCGACTTGGGCAAAGCTACTTGGGTTGTGAATCAAACCAAGATGCAGAGAGCGCCATTGAGAAGAGCGACCCGCCAAACTACCATCGCAGAGACGCAATGCTGCAGAATGCAACAAGCATCAATACAACTATCGTCAGGCTTACACCATCCCAAGGTCCCCCATACAGTCCCAGTAGACATCACCACCCGCATACCTCCATCGACCAGAACCACAAGATGCGTCGAATCAGGTGCAGCACACCCGCAGATCCATCACAAGATGCAATACTGCAAGTAGCAATAAGCATCAATGCAACTATCATACGGATGGCGCCCCCTCACAACACACCCACATGATCCCTATCGACTTTGGTAACAAAATTGATAATGTTGTTAACTAAAAATACCACCAACGTATCATAGTAGCACGGTACTAAGACGTCAGTAGCCAAAACTCCACGTATAATAGCGCTATTGCACTAAGACATGGAGTTGAGTATGCTTGCTGCACTTAAAAGTACTACCAAACACACTCACCCTAACCCGAAAGATAGCCGACGTATCATAACGCTATGCGTTAAGACGCCGCCCGCAAACGGTAGGGTTGTGCGATGTCCACGGGCAAGTCGTATTGCTACAACAAACCCGCTTACCACCGGCACTAAGATGATATGTCAAGGACACATCGGTTAGCGAGTCCAAGTTTACGTCGGTCTCGGATGCTGTGAAACAATCTACACGCCACTATAATAATCCTTTTCAAGTCCCAATTCTTTCAATATAATGCTTTTACATATTTGAGACCTTCAACATATTTGCTTTATTTCATAGACCATACTATTTTATGTCTTATTCATATGGGACTTCAAGTCATAACTCTGCTATCATAATGCTTATGCATCATAAATACCTTCTATATTAATGATTTGGTTCGTAAGACCTTACTATCATAAGTCCTCAATATAGGACTAGTCATTGTGCAACATTAGTACGAGCAGTCGGTCAGCCGACCACCCCATATATATGTATAACCTTGGGTATGTGTCTCCGGCAACGCCCCTTATTATGGCGACCATTACAAGAACACTTTCATCAACTTAGAAATTTTCCGACTAATACAAGAACACCTTCTTCAACTTAGAAAATTTTTATTCATTTTGTCTATTATATTACAAATGTTATTTATCTTTATTATTATATTTTGAATATTTTAAACAAGATTTTAATAAATTTAGAGATTTTTTTGAGACAATTTATGCGTTAACTATACTATAATATTCAATATTCCCAATGAACATATTTGAACTTTATACTTAATTTTAAACATTTTAATTGTTTAAAATATAATTTCTAAGACATTTTTAAATGCCTTTACATTGAATTTAATTATTATTTATTAATAATAATTATGAGGCGTCACAATCCACCCCCAAATTTTATGTTAATGACCCACATAGTGGAGTTGTTAATATAAAATTTAAGTATTTTGAGAGCATATACTCTACACTCAAATAATTGTTATATATCTGTTCTTTCCTCTTTTAATCTGTTACAATACAGTATATGTTATCAATTTCCCCTTCCCCAGGGAATGGCCGCCACCAACACCCCTTCAACCATATCCATCACAATGTGATAACATCTTAATTCAAGTTATTGTATATCGTGTTGTTAATAAAGTTTCCAGTCAATTGTCGATTTCTCATTTTATTAATTTATCTTTAAATCTTTGAAACATTATTTCAATAGTGTCACACTTTATGTGCATACAATTCAGTTGGATATTTGTTGAGATCAGTTGAGTACCACACAGGATAAATGTGATTGAGCCATTCACCCTGACCCAGCTCCCATATCTATTTAATAAAATTGATTACAAAATTATCTTACGTTCTATATTTACAATTCTTCATTAATTATTAATTACGTTCTTCTATCATATAGCAAATATCTTGCTCATAACTTTAATAATTTTAGTCTATTAATTTAACAATAATTTCATGGGCCCCCCACAAGACCCTTTCATGCTACAATATTTATTTAACTATACTAATAATTTATATAAAATAAAATTATTATTTAAAATATTTTAATAAGTGAATAGCATTGAAAATTCCTCTAATTTCATTTGTCTCTGGATTCGCTAAGGTATATACATTGTCAAATGGTACGGCTGCTATTACATAAGGCCCTTCATATGCCAAATTGAACTTACTCATAACTTTATTATCGGCATCTGATCTACTAGATCTTGAAATTTTTACTAAGTCGCCAATGTTATATTTTATTAATCTATTTCGCCTATCAAATTTTGTGTTTCTTATTCGACTTGCTTCTTTTAAATTTTTACGCACTTGTTGTCTAATTTGCTCGACATTATGTTTTTCTTTACTTTTAGAAATTATTTTGTCAAAAGACATCTCATTACACTCACCATAAAGTATCTCACAAGGCGTAAAGCCTGTACTATTGTGATAAGAATTATTATACAATTCTTCTAATTTCGGCAATAATAAGGCGAGGTGTATAGACGACTTTTGTGAATTTGAGGGGGTGAATCAGACGAGTAAGGGACGAGTAGTCCCGCCCACTGCGGGGTGCACCGCGTGAATCTCGCCGACGCTCGACGTAAAATGTACAATTGGTACAGCGCGCCGCCGTCCGCCTTCGCACCGCGTTTCCGCGATGTCAGGTGGTTCGAATCCCATCAGATATATATTTTTTAATCGTATTTTTAAAATGTTTCTACGTTTATTTTCGTATCTAAAATATGTACATATTTTTATTTAGTTATTCTAAAAATATTATGTACCTACATCATATTTTCGTGTTGTTATTTTTAAAATATGTACATATTCTATTTTCTTAATTTTAAAATAATCAATAATTGTTATTTTCTAGAAAAGGTTATTGAGAACTTTTGTAACAGATTCATTAAATTAATAATAAATTAATGCTTAAATAAAATGGCTTTGGACCAAAATGGTAAATCATAGAAATGGCCTATTCTCGAAACGGCAAATTGTCAAAATTGTGAATTTATAAAAACAATAATTTTTATTCCTATAGACATTTTTCTTCAGAATCAAGAGTAAAGTAAACTATTATGAGCAAATTTTACAATAGCGCTAGCCCTAAAATCGAAAAAAAAAACAGCCGTTTCATAATTTTTTTCCTGAGTGAATAACCTTTTTGCATAATTTTTTTTTGGATTTGTGGGTTGTTTGAAGAATACATAAAAATTAAACATGCTAATTATTTTAATTTTATTTTATTATTTTGATGTATTTACGCATACGGAGAGAAATCTAATTATTTAAATTGTGGAAAGAAAAATAATTCAGTCACCATTTTTCTGTGCACCAAGGCATATTTTGTGTCTTTGGTTACAGCTCTCAGCTTATTGCAAATATTGCGCAAGACATGGTTTCGGCATTCAACTTTTTGAACGGTATAATTCAATGACAATGCCTTGTAATTATTTCCGTAGGATCGCGATGACCAACAGCCGTCAGCATTTATGTCTATTAGAGGTATGCCATCTTTGCTCAATGTTCCTTCAGGTATCGCTGCATCACGCTTACGCATAGCTGCTGCCGCCGTCACCGAAGCACACATTCAGGTCTCTGCATCAAGTTCGGAGGTAAGGACTAATCATAACTAACAAAACGAGCCCAACCTCGGCATACTTAGTTCTACTCGTCCAGGAAATCCAGTAGCAGTCACCGAAGTACACCATCAGGTCTCTCCATCAAGTCCGGAGGTAAAGTCTCATCATAACTAACGAAACGAGCACAAACTCGGCACACTTAGTTCTACTCGTTCAGGAGTCCCAGTAGCAGTCACTGAAGTACACCATCTGGTCTCTCCATTAAGTGCGGAGGTAAGGTCTCATCATAACTAGCAAATCGAGCCCAAACCCGGCACATCTAGTTCTACTCGTTGAGGAGTTACAGAGTAGCAAGTACTGAAGTACATCATCAGGTCTCTCTATCAAGTCCGGAGGTAAGGTCTCATCATAACTAGCAAATCGAGCCCAAACCCGGCACATCTAGTTCTACTCGTCGAGGAGTTACAGAGTAGCAGACACTGAAGTACACCATCAGGTCTCTCTATCAAGTCCGGAGGTAAGGTCTCATCATAACTAACAAATTAAGCCCAAACTCGGCACACCTATTTCTACTCGTTAAGGAGATCCATTAGCAAGTCACTGAAGTACACCATCAGGTCTCTCCATCAATCCCGGATGTAACGTCTCATCATAACTAACAAATCGAGCCCAAACTCGGCACATCTAGTTCTACTCGTCGAGGAGTTCCAGTAGCAGTCACCGATGTACACCTTCATGTTACTTCATCAAGTCCGGAGGTAAGGTCTCATCATAACTAACAAAACGAGCCTAAACTCGATGCACCTTATTCTACTCGTCCAGGAGTTCAGAGTTTCAGCAGCAGTCACCGAAGTACGCTTTCAGGTCACACAGGTAGATATTCGAATTTCGTATCTAAGTATATTTTTGTAGTTGTAAAAAAAATCAATATTTCAAAGTTTCAAAATGTTTTACTTGATTACGATTCCCGCTGCTAACCGTGCGTACACTTGTGTGTGTGACCCGTGTCAATGTAATAGTTCGATTCTATACCTATTAATTTTGCAAACGCGTCCTTAAGAACAAACAAATACGTAAATGATTTTTGAACGGCGAGCGAAACAAATTGGTACAGGTCCGTCTATCAGCGTACCTCAACGATCACTGTCGCTCCGCGTAGAAATGAAAGAAAAGCGAAAAGACGCCACGATGGCGCGATGCGAAACATCGATTCGTTCGAGTTATTTTTCATTAAATATATGAATACTTACAAATATTTCATTTCAATCGATGTATAAAAACAACAATTCCCCTTATTATTATATTTTACATCACTATTATTATTTTTATTAAGATTTCCTTATAAATAATACAGTTAAAATTGCTGGAAATTCAAATTCAATGGCTATTTTATGATTTTTTTCTATTGAGAAAATTTACCAAAAACGTGTTTTGAAAACAATGGTCCATCCAAAAATGTGATCAAGATTAACATATATTTTTTTTCCGCTCTAAAATGTATATATTTTGTTAAAAAACTGTTTTGTAAAGCCTAGTTTGACTATGCACCGCGCCTTAACGCCCAATCTTTGTGGTTAGTATGACAAAGCGTCCTAAATAATCTGCTCAACTCTTTATTTACTCACTCTGTTGTATTTGGTCTAGGATTTCTAACTGTAGTATATATTGGCTTTATATTTAAATCTCTCATTGATCCATTTTGTCTATTATATTACAAATGTTATTTATCTTTATTATTGTAATATAATCGACTTGTATTTATATAATTTAATATATTTTGAATATCTTAAACAAGATTTTAATAAATTTAGAGATTTTTTAGAGACAATTTATGCGTTAACTATACTATAATATTCAATATTCCCAAAGAACATATTTGAACTTTATACTTAATTTTAAACATTTTAATTGTTTAAAATATAATTTCTAAGACATTTCTAAATGCCTCTACATTGAATTTAATTATTATTTATTAATAATAATTATGAGGCGTCACATAATGAAGTTATGAATTTCTACGGTAGGCTATGAAGTTGAAATACTTTTACTATGGCATCGTTTAATATGCGTGTATAATATATTAAGTAGGAATTCCGGCAGTGAATGTACTGTAGCACCGGTATTTATTAAGAAATGTTAAAAAAAGTAAAAAAAAAGGATAAACGAATCTCTACAGAACTTAAATTTCTCTATATTATGTAGCTTTATATTAACGTGTTATACTCTGTATCTATCCTGTTATAAATAACTTATCTGTTTTTAAATATATTCTACATCTTTAATTTATGTTTTATAGTAGTGTCATTATTTTATTCAGAAAGTTGACTGAGCAGTGAGTCCACAGTTCATACAGTATCTGGCTCAACTTGAGGAACATATGACATACGCACTAGAAGTACTCCTTTTATGCCTTCATTTGAGCCAATGACACCTTCACCCACTTCAGCTAAAGTGTTAAATGTTTTAGCATTTTTCTGTTAAGCATAAGGGAGTATTGATATCTCTTTTTCTAAGGTATCTTGTAAAACATCCAAGTCTGGTATAGTAGGATCATCGTCTATAGAGTCAGGTGATTTCTTTAGTATAACAAACTTTCTTAGGTTTTTATTGTTTCTTGTGCCTTTATGTTGTAGTCAATGGTTATTTGAAGGTTTTAGTTTTAGTCGAGATTTCTTAATTAAAATTCATAAAATTTCGAATTACTTTACCATGGCAAAGCACAAAACATACGAAGACTAGATATTAATTTTTTATTTAGAATATAAAAATAAAGCACTTAAAATATTAATGACAGACAGTTGATATTTCACGTCTTAATATTTATTAAAAATTTTAAATATTAATACAATAAATTTATTATTAAAATTATTATCTGAAGAAATTACGATAGTTAAAGAGCAGGACACCCAGCCGCTGCATGGCATCAAAATATATTTTCTAGTTTTCCGTACGATTTTTTTTAACTTAAAGGGTACACTGAAATGATCGGGAATAAGAAAAACCACATGCACGGTATAGCTAAATTGTATTTTATTGTTTTTCGAAGTATTCTCCGTTTAACTTAATGCATTATTCCATTCGCGCAAACCAATCATTAAAACAGTAATTCCAATCTTAATTTGATGTTGACAAAATGGCTGATTTGTACGCTTCCACATCTGCTTCGGGGTCTTCAAACCGTTGACCGCGTGATAAATCTTTCATTATAGGGAATGTAAAAAAATCGTTTGAGCTCAGGTCAGGACTTTCGCAGGATGGCTCATCAGCTCAACATTTTCCTGCTTCAAAAAATCATTTGTCTTCCGAGCCGTATGAGAGCTCGCATTATCGTGATGTAATATAATGCGACGTTTCGGGTTATTTTTTCGGAGTTAAGCTATCATTTCTGGCAAGCAATCCGTGATATACCACTCAGCGGTAACCGTTCTGCGTTCCTGTAAAGGAATTGTAGCAACATGATCCTTTATCGATACAAACGTAGTGACCATTTTCTTTGACACGCTGCGGGAGACATTTTGAAACTTAGATGAAAAGTTATGATTAAATTACAGTCCATCTGATATATTACGTAATTAGCTATTATAACACCTGCGTCGAAGTAAGATGGTAACGGTTACGTTATTATCCTGGAGAACTACGAGGAATCCCTATAACCATGTGGTACAATTTTATTGCGTCTGTTTTAAGCTTAAAGGCAACAGCATATGCATTATTGATAGAGTAAATATGGTCTCTCTTATATCGATCAATTAAAACCCGCGTGAAAGAACATAAAGTTGATAAGCATTTACGCTTGGGAAGTCTGCAGTTTCTGATAATATTCTACACGACCCTTATAGTACTCTCATAATTGCTGTAGTTCTATGAATTATTTCTTTATCGCGGTCATAACATTCCACAACTGGAGAACCTTTCCCCTCGTAGAATTAATTTGCAGTGATCGCACACTTAGTTGGAAGATTGGCGATGCTCTTAATCTTTATTGCAGATACCTTACGGTTCCATCGCTTATCTGAGTATTTCACCTTTGGCATAGATAAGATGATACATGATATATTTGATGATGATAAATTATACGAAAATCATACCGCACCATACATCACCATCAAATGGAGTTCATGATGTTGAAATTTTGCCAAAAAAAACTTATAAAGAGATGTATAGATTTAGATGTTAAAGTTGAATAAATAAATAAATAAATATAACGTGAACAGATGAGAGACCTAGACAGGAGACCAAACGACGGTGGCTTATAATACCAGCACAAGATGTTAAAACACTATATATGCGTAAAATAGTAGCTCAATGTTCCTGTGTTTCGTATAGTGAGTGTAGAGAACTGGAGACCCTTTTTACTGTTAACGAGGCATTCTATCTTAGTCCTCGGATTTTTATTCTTAATAGAGTATAGATGTAGAAATCTATATCATCCACTGACCTTCAGGTGGACTCTGTGCTCGATTGTCACCCGTATTCTAATGGGTCAGGGTAAAAGTTTCTACGTATTTTGTAATAAAATTGAAGATATTTTTTTCAAAGTTTAATTTCATGTAACTTTAAGATATATATCTATTTTGTTTGATAAAATGTTGCCATATTATAAGTAGTGGGCATAATCCCGTTTCTATAGAGAATCACAAATGAGTACACGATTCATTCGTTTTATTTCGTTGAATCGATTACCACCAGCGGTTTTTCCGGACCTATGCGACTTAGGGACCTTCAAGAAAAACACCTACTCCTTTTTAAATTGCCAGCAATTCATCTGCAATTCCCCTGATGTTGCAGTTGTTCATAGACCGCGGTAGTCAGTTACCATCAAGTGAGCCACATGTTTGTTTGCCCCCCTCTCCTATAAAAAAAATGCTAAAAATATTCAAAAGTCAAGTGCTGTTTCGATTGTTTCAATGAATGCTCAAACAGAGCGTATTCTTGTAGATCTTTCTAAGATAGAAAATAATATTTTTTGATATATATTGAACAATCATGAAACATGTTATCTATAGAAATATTTCTTGAGATTATTTTGTCTACAGTGTAGATTACGCACGATAAAGGCAAATATGTAATGCCGCGGTATTTTTGCTAAAAATCGATAGAAGATCGAAAATTAAGCATTTGTCGTACAATTTTGAAGGTTTGGCTATTTTTATAACAATTATAGTTGTTTAATCTCTTGAAAAATATAATACAATATGTATGTCTATTAGATCTTGATTTGTATTCTAAATTAATTCAATATGAAAGAATTCGGTATCTTATTCCGATGTAAAAATCATTATTCCAATTTATTTGGTTCTTAATTCTGAGTGTACAAAATGCAAAAGGAAAAGGTTGGAAGAATATTACATGGTGTTCATTTTTCTTCAAGCAAAACTATAATAATTTATATAATATGAACATTCATCCCCGTGGATGTAGACCTGCCAAGTTCTTTTTTTTAATAATGCAATTAATTAACTAACAAGATGTTGTTGACAAATTTTGATTTTCTTTCCCAAATTAAAAATTTTGTTAATACGCGCTTTTAATATTATTCTTACATATAATTACTAATGTTGTCTTAACCGAATTATAAAAAAAAGATGTGAAAGTTTGACCAGTTGTTGGAAAATTTAGATTATTAAAGAAAAGTAAAACAAGTTATAACGGTGAAAGTTATAACATTAAAAAATAATGACAAATTTCTGGCGAAAAAAGAGTATATAATTACTACGTTTACTGGCGAACATTCTGTTTTTACAAGAAGACCTAATTTTAATTAATTCTAATTTTTTTTTCTTTGTCTCCCGTATTCTATAGCCCCAATAATTTTTGTATAATTATCGTATAAACTTATAATTATAATTAATTTAAACTTGGATATGCATGATGCTTCGTTAATTTTAAAATGTGTGGGTCCATTTTTGCCATTGTCCTTTATAGGGATATTGATTGATTGCGTAGTAAGCATCCATTCTCATAATAAATATAATAAAGAAGAATATTTATTACATTTCATACATATAAAATAAAATATTATTATTACCTAATATATCTAACTAATCAATTTTATTTATTTTAATATTAGTCGCATTAATACAATAGAAGTGCAAACAAAATTATGTGACTCTTTTTAAGGCAGGATATTATGTAAAATGATATAGTATAGCTTATGTATTATTATCCATAAATATTTACAACTACTTACCTAAGTGTGTGAACATTATTAAAAAGGAAATATATACTGACGGATAGTGCGTAACAATCAGCGTAAAATTGTGAAAATTCTGTACTTTGCGTGAGTACATGCCGCGGAATAAGGTACTCATAGGACCTTATCCCGATCGACTATACATCGGAATAGCATTACATATAAAAAAATATCGTTTCTTAATTCCATGTATTAAAATTTGCATAATTTATACAGTATGTAAATAAAAACCCATTGGTCGTTTCAGGGCCGTATAGGTGTAAACATAGGCATGGCAATTATGTAAAATAATTTTATTTAAAACTGAAGCTATACGTGTTTACGTGGTAAATCCATACTCAGCTATATTACTAGTTGTAGCACGAATGGTTCGGCTCGACCGCGGTAGGACCACGCTCTCACAGAATACCAGCAATGAAAATATGATAATAAAATAGCAGCTAATGCTGCTGTATTTCTTATTGTGAGAGATGAGAACCAGATACCCTTTTTACTGGAGACCAGGCGTTCCATCTTATGTTCACTAAGTACCACCGTAAAAACCTTGGTCCTGCCTAATCTCTCTCCAGTTATTTTAAATAGCTGTTCCATCGGACTATGATGGTAAATAAATAGAGAGTGCTGTTGTACACATACTCATGCACGATATTTCTGAACTGTGGAGATGGTTAATCTCGGTTCCGAAGATATGCGGTACGGATGGATTCGTAGAGTCTGTCTGATTTGGTACTTTGTTACCAGCTGTGCACCAAGTGCTTTGTCCGAAACACAGCACTTCGAAGAGTGAAAATCCGATATGATTACTGGATTTAAGGCATTTTATCTTATCCCTCAAAGGAAAGATCTCATTATGTGAACTTGTTTGTTAGTAATAGTTTGTAGGTATTCGCATGCTCCGGTAGTCAGTTACCATCAATAACTGGATCTTTTTTCACTTATTATTACAAAACTATGATGCAGTTATTATATTTACAATTTATCTTATTATCGATTTAAAACTTATACTATAAAAATATTGTTGTGAGACAAAGCCATCAGACAACCATCAGACATTCAATATTAAAAGTATTGCCAATTTGTGTTCTGGCATAAATTTATTTTTACTGTTACACCTTTACTGTTACAGCCTATATTATCTAAGTGTTATGTACAAAGAATTACCCTATACAAGTAGATTGCACTACAGGAAGCTACTTCCCATTGTTGACTATTTGCAGGTGAGTTGGCAACCGTAGTTTTGCATTTCAATTTTTAGTTGTTATTTCCCACTGCCATCTATGACACTCGTGGGTCAATATAGGGGTAGTGGATGTTCTTTCACTACACGGTAACATACAATTTGACTTCTACTTTAATATTATTTTTACAAAAATATTTGGTTTAAATTTGATGGAATATATTTGTAAAGAATATAATTTAATGAAATCCTTGAGACAGCGAAATAAACTCATGTAAAGCAAAGTTCATATTACAGTACTTAGCAGGCAAATGTTGAGACATTTATTGCTTTATTTTAATTTTATACTGGAGATCAAACCAAAGGTTACCGTTAAGTACGATTGCGAAATATAAGCAAAAATAAATTGAATACAAAACAGAAATACAAAACGAAACGTTCAACCCAAGTCGTTCTGAGAGCTATATGTTGTGACTTACGACTTCATTGTTGAATTTTATTTGTTTTGAAGGTGCTATGAAATGGAACAGAAAAAATAAACATATCGGTAACGGTGTGTGAACGCGTGCGGAAACTGTAGCCACGTAGTTCGAATACAAGACGTAAGAAGAAAATGCATAAGATAATCCTGTATACTAAAAATCTTTCTTTCTTTAATACAAAGGATTTTTCTGATCTGTTACGAGTATAACTGTTATTTTCATGTTTTAGTTCAGTACATTGATTGATTGTAGTTTTATTACATTTTTCTTAACTTTATTTATTCATTACAATCTATCAAAAGTCCATTGCTGAACAAAGAAATTTGTATAGATTGCCTCATAAGAAGGATATTAAGATATAATCTCGGTTGTTTCCAACCGTTGAAATATTTAAATTATATATATATATATATATATATATATATATATATATATATATATATATATATATATATATATATTTATATGTATAATATATCTTAATTATCAGGAACATACTTTTTAAAAAAAAAACTACTGCTGTTTATTTCCCTCTGTCGTCTCTTACGACATTCTTGACACGTTATTGGTTTCATTCACGCAACTTCTACACATTTTTCTTAATAAATATTATGTTTCAAATAATTTACAATTGTATTTTGAGTATGTGGTTTCGATCTGGCATTATGGTCACTTTTTTAATAAGCGTGAAGAATTTAAGTTTACTTTACTTATCTACTTAGTGCTGATTGTAGATTAAATGCATTCAAGTGAACTGATTTCCCGTGTAGTGGCGGGTAAGGATATTCATCACCATCTTACTGTGGGTGTCGTAAGAAGCAACATAGGGAAACTGAGGCAGAAGATGGGCAGCAACATCTTTCTGATAACAACTAAAAATTTAAATGCAAAACTACGGTTGCCAACAAAAATAAAAAACTGCGGTTGCCAACCCGCTCGCCAAGCATGGCAACTATGGCAATATACCCCTCCCCCATGATTAAAGTTACGAAGAAACGGCCCCCAGTCCCCGGTGGCCCCGATATTCCTGGTTAAGGTTACGGCTAAAAGGCAAGGCCCCAGGCAAGGATGGGATTACAGCGGAGCTTCTGAAAACGGGTGGAAAATCGGTACTTGAAGTCCTTCAAAAGCTTTTTAATTCCGTCGTCCATGCTGGTACTACCTCGGAGGAATGAAGCAGAAGTACGGTTGTCGTATTCTTCAAGAAAGGCGACAACGCTCTCTTAAAGAACTACAGACCGATTTCCTTTCTGAGTCGCGTCTACGTGCTGTTTTCGAAAGTCATAACAAATAGTCTCGCATGCAGACTCGAAGACGTATAGCCTCTCAAACAAGCCGGTTTCCAAAAAGACTTTAGCATTCCCGCGATGTGAGTGCTCTATGCCGGATGTGCAATTTACACAGCGCTCGGTCCGTAAAGCACTCTTCTTCCTGGACGTCAGCAAGTCGAGTGGGCCCGATGGAGTCCTTCCCATTGTGCTGAAGACGTGTGTTCCGGAGTTGGCACCGGTTTTATAGCATCTTTTCCGGTACTCCTACTCCCAAGGCGTAGTCCCGAACTCATGGAAGACAGCTTTGGTGCACCCGACCCCAAAAAAAAGGCGACCGCTCAGTCCCGTCCAACTACAGGCCTATCGCCATCACCTCCTTGTTCTCCAAAATAATGGAAGCCATTATAAACTGCCAGATCATGAGGTACCTTGAGTATCACCAGCTGATTAGAGACCGCCAGTACGGTTTTCGCCGGGGTCGGTCAGCTGGTGATCTTCTAGTCTACTTAACTCATAGATGGGCGGAGGCAGTAGAGTTCAAGGGGGAGGCATTAGCCGTTAGTTTGGACGTAGCGGAGGCCTTTGATCGGGTCTGGCACAAAGCACTTCTTTCAAAGCTTCCTTCCTATGGGATTCCTGAGAAATTGTGCAAATGGATCACCAGTTTCCTTGCTGATCGGAGCATCAAGGTCGTAGTAGACGGTGCATGCTCTAATTTTAAGTCTATCAACGCTGGTGTTCCACAAGGCTGCGTGCTATCACCAACGCTGTTTCTCCTGCATATCAATGATATGTTGCTAACTGGTAGCATTCATTGCTATGCAGGCGACAGCACTGGTGATGCCTTATATACCGACCGTGCCAATATTTCTCGGGAAAATGTTGCCGAGTACGAGTCTTTGCTTAACAAAGTCTCGGATTGGGGCCGACTAAATCTAGTCCAGTTCAATCCCCAGAAGACACAAGTTTGCGCGTTTACCGCCAAAAAGAACCCCTTTTTTGAATCTATTCAGTTTCAAGGCACTTCCCTTGCTTCCACAGCCAGTATCGGAATCCTTGGCGTCGACATATCGAATAGTGTGCAGTTTCGTGGTCACTTGGAAGGGAAGGCCAAATTGGCCTCTAAAAAGCTTGGCGTGCTCAGCAGAGCGAGACAGTATTTCATGCCGGCACATCACTTGCAACTTTACAAAGCGCAAGTTCGGTCCCACATGGAATAATGTTCTCATCTCTGGGCCGGGGCACCCCAGTGCCAGCTCCTTCCACTTGACCACATCCAGCGCAGAGCGGTTCGAATCATCGACGACCGAGTTATTTCTGATCGGCTCGATACACTGGCACTGCGTAGAGATGTTGCATCTCTTTGCGTATTTTATCGCATCTATCACGGGGAGTGCTCTGAGGAATTGTTCGGACTAATTCCAGTCGCTCAATTTCACCATCGCACATCGCGACAAAACTCGCGTTACCATCCATACCATCTGGATGATTGGCGGTCCACCACTGTGCGATTTAGAAGTTTTCTCCCTCACACAACTTCCTTGTGGAATCAATTACCACCAGCAAATTTTCCGGACCGACACGACTTAGGAACCTTCAAGAAAAGAGCTTACACCTTTCTAAAAGGTCGGCAACGCATCTGCAATTCCCCTGGTGTTGCGGTTGTTCGTGGGCGGCGGTAGTCATTTACCATCAGGTGAGCCGCATGCTCATTTGCCATATTCTATAAAAAAAAAAAAAAAAAAAGCACCATAGACAAATTGTACAGAAGTCTGAGTAGTGCAATTTGCCAATATGTCTGGCGTATGTGGACTATGAGAAAGCCTTTGATTCCGTCGAAATATGGGCGGTGATGCAGTCCCTTCAGTGGTGCCAAGTTGGTTGTCAGTATATAGACATTTATAAATGTACCCTAAAAACTATACATAATACTAGCTCGCCAGGCAGACGTTGTTCTGCCCTCTCCGACGACCTTTTCTACTATGAAAAATCCTTAAATTCGTAATAAAAAATATTGAAGGTCATTTATCGGGATAAAAACTATCCTATCTCTCAAGTTGAACCAAACTGAACGCAGTGTGCAAAATTTTATTGAAATCAGTTCAGTAGTTTAGGAGTCCATCGCGGACAAACAACGTGACACGTAATTTTTATATATAAAGATTTTCTATTTGATTATGGAGTGTAGAGTACAAGGAGAACCATCTTATAAGGGGCGAAAGTTGAAAAAGTGTCCTACTATTTACTGAAAATAGAGGATCCAAAACTTACCACAATAGCGCTGGCGTCTCAAAAACTACGATATGAAGATAGCTGTTGTGAACGGAGTGAAGTCAGCTGAATTCAAATATTTAACAAATTTCATGATTATAGTAGTTAGTAAAATGCCAGTATACAAAATCTCAACTATTTACGTAGTACAAAACCAAGCGGATTGGTCGGTCCTTGTTTATTTCTCCATCTTATTCTAATTACTTTTGGCGTTTTTTTTTAATTCATCCTATGTTACTGCAGCGCCACCCTTATTGGACACGTTTTTAGGGACACTTTTCGTATATAGAGATGGTCCTCCTTCTACTCTAGACTCCATATATTTGATTTATAATTTTGACATTATTTTTTTTAGCCTTGCTAGGCAAAGGACAAATGTACCATACAGCCACTATAGATTTTGTACTTTAATTTTGTAATCGATTTATTATGGTGGACTCTTATTATTTTCTGAGATACCTATTTAGGAATATTAATATTATTAGACTAAATATATTGCCACTGCAGATATTATATTTTATAGTTTGCACATAAAATTTATTTATATTAAGTTCACTTTGTAAACGGTTAACTGATGGTATGGTGTTGTTTATGTATGGTATGGTGTTGTTTATATTACTACGTTTTAGCATATAAATAAGTTTTATAGTTTACATACCTTACTTTTATATTTTATATATAATTTTGTTTAGTTTATTATTGTATATTTATTTAATTTATGTATTATCTTAGTCTTTGAATAATGTCTGATTTTGAGTCGTTAAGCTCTGCAAATGATATCTGCCATATCATTTTACTCTTGTGATGATTCCTTTACCGACAGTGCGCTTGATTTACACCAACTACTCAAAAAAGTTTTTAAGCCTTTTAACTACTCTCTGAACATATGTGACATAAACGCTCAAAGTATCCCGAGCCACTACACCGAACTCGAAGCTTCATTTTCACCCGAGCATATTCATGCCATATTAGTGTCGGAAAGTTGGCTAAAGTCTTCTTTACCGTCAACTTTATATCCCCTATCCGGCTTTGTACTTGTTAGTAATGATCGGGATGGAAAAGGTGGAGGTGGTGTAGCCATTTGCTTACACGCATCAATTCCTCATAAAATTGTTTTAGCATCTCCTTCCTGTTACTCTGCCTCTTCTGAGAGTTTTATTTTTGGAACTTGATGTCAAGGGTATAAGGATGCTTCTAGGGGTAGTGGATTGCCTCCTTTGACAGATTACTTCGCCACTTTAGATATGGCTCTTGTTGATATGTGTTCTGAGTTCTCACACTGTATAATCATGGGTGACTTCAATACAGATTTGTTGAAAAACTCTCCTCATTCCAAAAAACTTCTTTCAACTGTTGAGTCGATTAATCTGTCTATTCTCCTCTTAAAGTCTACTCATCACAATATTGGAACGATGACTCATTGATTGATCTCAACTTTGCTGCTTCTCCTGATCGTGTGATGATGCACGGACAGTTACCTGCTTTGGGCATCTTACGTCATGACATGATTTATGCCTCGTGTAAGCTTAAACCTCCCAAATATTTCCCTTCTGTATTGCATATGCGCAGTTTTTCTAAAATAGATTTTGACAAGCTAAGGGATGACGCTCTTAGTCTCGATCTAACCTCATTTATTGCAGCACCTACTGTTGACGATAAAGTCTCTATCCTTAACCAAAATATTCTCAGCCTTTATGATGCTCATGCCCCAGTTCACAAGGTAAGATTGAAGCGTCCTCCAGCCCCATGGATGACAGAGGGCGTAAGGTTGGCAATGACTAGACGTAATATAGCTTTTATTCGTTTTAAGAGAGAACGTAATGAAGAAAATTGGTCATCTTTTAAAGCAGCCAGGAATAGGTGCAATCAAATGGTACGGGCAGCTAAACTCCGATATTTCCATAATTGTATTAACAACTCTTCTCCCGCCGAAGTGTGGAAATTTCTTAGATCTTCTGGTCTTTGCAGGCCAGCTACATTGTATTGTGGTCCTTTTCTATCACTTGATGATATCAACCAACATTTCGCTTCTGTAACAGCAATGGACCCTACAATTCTTTCTCAAACTGTGGCTTCCATTGCTTCAGTGAAAATTCCTAATATACCTACCTTTAATTTCTATCCTGTTTCGCAGGATGATGTCAAAAAGTCTATTTTAGCAATTCAGTCCAAGGGGTTGGGTTATGATGAAATTAATAGACACATGGTAGTATTTATACTAGAGTACCTTCTTCCGGCAATTTCCTATGTTATAAATTTTTCCCTTGATTCAGGTCAGTACCCTAATCTTTGGAAAAGGGTTTTTATAAACCCCCTTCCAAAAGTTCCTTGTCCCATTCTTCCCAATCATTTTCGCCCCATATCCATTCTACCCTTTTTTTCCAAAATTTTAGAATCTTGTGTTTACAAGCAAATTTTTACATTCATTTCGAAACATAACCTACTGAGTATTTATCAGTCTGGGTTTCGCCCTGGTCATAGTACCAGTACTGCTTTAATTAACGTCACAGACGATATTAAAAACGGTATGGAAGAAAAAAAGTAACAGTATTGGTACTAGTTGATTTCTCAAATGCTTTCAATACAGTTGATCATGAAATCCTTGTTTCCATACTGTTTCATCTAAATTTTGGCCCTCCAGCATTTGAATGGTTGGCATCTTATCTTCACGGTCGACAGTAGTCAGTCTGTGTGGGGCAAATAACCTCAGCTTGGGCTGACGTGGAAGCTGGTGTACCGCAAGGCGGTATTCTTTCTCCTATAATTTTTTATATTTTTATAAACTTTATTACCTCCATCTTGGATTGCTCGTACCATCTGTATGCCGATAACCTTCAGCTATACGTGCAAGCTGAAATAGGGGATATCCATAATGGGATTAAAAATTAAATAACAACTTACAAGCTATCAAGGATTGGTCTACTCGTTATGGAGTGTTGGTCAATCCTTCAAAATGCCAAGCTATACTGGTGAGTAGCTCAAGGATGCTAGCCAAGATTAATCTTGCAGACATACCCCCTATCTACTACAATGGGATTACAATACCGTTCAGTAAGTCTGTAAAAAATCTTGGCCTACACATTGACAGCTCGCTGAATTGGAGAACTCAGGTTACTGAAGTCAGTCGTAAAGTCACTGCTACGTTACGTAATCTGTATCGTTTAAAACATTTTCTCCCAACAAAGTCTAAGATCATGCTTGACCAATCACTCATATTACCCATAATTGATTATGCAAACGTGTGTTACCCGGATCTGTCCCAGAATCTTCTGAACAAGCTGGAACGCCTTCTCAATAACTGTATAAGATTTATTTTCGGGCTTCGTAAGTATGACCATATTTCGCAATGTAAATCTAAGCTTAATTGGCTTACAATCCGGCAGAGGCGTATTTCCAGAATATTACTTGTTCTTTATTCCATATTAAATGACCCATTTTCGGCTTCTTATCTTAAGAGTAAATTTCACTATCTCTCCTCATCTCATGATAGGGTTCTACGTTCTTCTTCTAACAACAATATATGTATTTCAGTTCACTTCACCGAGTTCTATGGTAACTCCTGTACAGTTCAGGCTGCACGTCTTTAGAACTCCTTGCATGACGACATCAGAAAAGCTCCCAATAAGTTTGCTTTTAAAAAGTTGGTGCGTAATCATCTGTTAAAGACAACGCTTCTTAGATGACTCATCATTGTCATTTATATTTTAGACGTATACATTTATAGTTATTTATATGAACGTTGGTATGAATATATGTATGCTTATGTATGTAGGTATATATTTGTATACTTGTATAAATAGGATATATTTTTATAGTTTATTAATTGTATTTATTAGTAAAATGTATATTTAAAGTAATTAATTATAAATTTCTATTTTGTTTTTATTCTATATTGCTACAACTACTTCAAATTCTTATCCCCTCCGTGGGTTGGCTGGTAGAGAATGCCACAAGGCATTAAGTCCGCCCTTTGTATTCTTTAAGATTAAGGAATGCAATAAATAATAAATAAATAAATATATAGAAATGCTGAAGTACTTGTGCAGTATGGCTACGATGGCTATCCGAGTACAGCACCAGAGTACGAAACCTATCCAACTGCAGAGAGGTGTATGCCAGGATGACGTTATATCCTAGAAACTCTTCACCGCTGCATTGGAAGACGTTTTCTAGCTTCCGAACTGGAACGAATACGGCATTAACATAAACGGTGAGTACATCAATCACCTTTGATTTGTCGACGATATAGTCCATATGGCAGAATTGCCGGAGGACCTAAGCACTATGCTCACTGACTTCAATACTCTTAACTGATAGGTCTTAATATGAACATGGACAAAACGAAGATCATGTATAAAGTCCATGTCACACCTATGCCGGTAGTTGTTGGGAGCACTAATCTCGAAGTTTTTGAAAAGTATGTTTACCTGGGACAAATTGTCCGACTAGGTAAGGCCAACTTCGACCGAAATGTCAATCGACGGATTCCACTCGGCTGGCAGCGTTCGGGAAATTACAGCACATCTTCTCGTCAGGTACACCTCAAAACTTGAAAACGAGAATGTACAACCAGTGCGTGTTGCCAGTGATGCCCTATGGAACTGAGACGTTATCCTTCACTGCTGACCGTATGAGGAAGCTCAAGGTCTCACAGCAAAATATGGAGAGGGCTATGCTCGGTGTTTCTCTGCATGATAAACTTAGAAATGAGGATATCTGCAGTAGAGCCAGAGTAACCAACATAGTCCAACGTATTCGTAAACTGAAGTGGCCATGGGCCGGCCATACGAGTATAGCTCGTATGGCCGGCCCTGACTGATGGGGAAAAAGGTTATCGAATGGCGTCCTCGTACCTGTGGAAGAAGGGAAGGAAAGCGAAGAAAATGTAGGGCGTCCCCCCAGTAGACTGAGTGACGACCTGGTAAGACATGCAAGACGTCGATGGATGCAGGTTGTTCAGGACCATGCTTTGTGGCATTCCTTAGGGTAGGCTTATGTTCAGCAGTGGACTTGCGAAGTGTACAGCCCTTCACAAGTCCACTGCTTAACATAAGCCATGAGGATGATGAAGTGATCTGATAATTTTTAAGTATCGTTTTCTACACATCTAAATATATAAGTTTTGAAAAATGTTAATGAAAATAACTAGTTCCGACGGTAGTAATCGCAACAATTTATAGAGACTTTCACAAGTAAACGACCTCATAAATAACCCTATTTAAAGGCTCTTAGACGAGGCCTACATGTAACAAGGTTTTCAATACTTTTATGAGGTTACGTTGTTTACATTTTTTTTAATAAATATTTTTAACAATATAAAAAAGCACTTGATTTATGTCTGTACTGTAAATGCAGTCTGTATTGCTAGAATTAAATATTAAAAGAAGGTTACATAAGTTTCTGTATGTGATTGGGATATCAGTGTGAGGGTTATATTATCGATATTTATATTTTTATAGTATATTTTACAAAATAAAAAGATATTCTCTATTTGATTGAATTTAAAATAAAATATAACTGCAATGTAATAAGGTGACTCAAATAACCAGCGCAAAAGAATGAACCTGAAACTTTGTTTCGTATTTGTCGTAAGTAGCAACTATGGAACATGAAACATGTCCTAAGGATTGCATGGCCTTCAGATGGTATGGATAGAATGATTTTGTATATGCTGATTGCAGCGTCAAAGGCGCTAGGCCTAGCAATTCTGATAAGTTGATTTATTTCAAGTGAAGTGTATTACGACTTAAAGAGATGACGAGGAGAAGAAACAGCCAGATAATTATTAAATGATTTCTATGTTGAAATATAGGCAGAGAACTTCGTGTCATATCATTTGACATTTCTATGAATTTATAATGCAGCTTCGTAACATGTATCAGTGCTATCTCAGAAAGAATCATCGTGACCGCCATCTCCCAGAGACTTTGAGAGTGATAAATAAAAATATTTTCCACTATTTACCTACATACAATAAAAACAGTAATAACGATTTTTTTCATTACCAACAAAATATACTTATTGCTGAGTTTATTTGATTTTCATGATTTGGGTAAAAGTTGTCTCATTTTGATTTTTGGAGCTATTTCTTAAAGTAATAGCTAACTTCAAAATCATTTTTTTATTTCTTGCGTAATGTTTTTTTTAATTATAAAATGTATAGGAAAAAAAGCAAGAAAGACACCTAGCGCTTCTTAGAAAAAAAGAGAGTATGTGTGATGAAGGATACAATCTGGATGGTTGGCTTCGTACCATGGCACTTCGCATTATAATTCAAATCGAGTGAATCGCAAAATAGTTTGCCAGGAACAAGAAATTCAAGAAACAGAGGATACCAAATTTTTGGGTATTATTCTTGACCAGCATTGCAATTGGAAGGCACACATACAAAGCATTTGCACAAAATTGAGCAGATTCGTATATGTCCTTAGGCGTTTAAGATGTACAGCTGGAGAAAAAAACGGCATTAACCGCATATTACGGCTATGTTGCATCAGTGCTGAGATATGGTCTTATATTATGGGGAAATTCTCACACAACAACACAAATAAAAAACAACAGATTTGTTTAATTTCGTACTGAAAGAGATGTTTATGTTCATTTTGTGACTAGAACCCGTCTTTTGGAATGAGAACTGTTAACAGTTATTATATTTGTGTACTCGTAAATTTATATATGATAATGGTGGTAGCTTTTCCAGCTATAATTATAATAATAAAAAAAATTCTAAAACTAGAAACTTAATTATCATATAGTCCTACTCCCCGCGGTATCGTGCCAAGAACACTCGCTGCGTTTCCCCGCTGAATGGCTATACTTAGCCTTTGAACGAGAAAAGAATCAGCCCTCTTATCACCAGCAGCAACGATCAGCCGCGGATGGAGTTCCTTTAAGAATTTCACCGCACGTGGACCCCACGGACCGATAGTATCTACAGCAAATGACACAAATATGTAGTCATCTCTCAGAGACTCATACCTGCGCCACTTAATCAGTTCAGCTGCCTCTGATGCCACCCCGGCTCTAAACGAGGTACCCCTGAGACGAGAGGCCGCCAGGGTGTCTACGCAAGTAGCATCCCACACTAGGACTTTATCTCTCTCCCAAGGGACCAACGTCATACCGTCGGGTCTCCTGCTATCGTCTCTAAATATTCCGCAAGGTTCTAAAACCGAGAGAACATTTATAGAGACAAGAAACCTTCGGATGCCATCGTTCAAAAAACTGTTTCGTGATAACCTACCAGCGCTTTTCTTACATGAACGTCCGTGGAGCCAAAAAAAATAGAATAGAATAATTTTTTATTCAATATAGATCACATGTGTAATTCTTATTGAAATTTATTTTTTACTTTACCACTGGTTCCAAAAAAAACCTCTGTCCTGGAAAGGACCAGCAAGAAACCCAGCGGGACTTTTTTTAAAAGCATATTTTACATTAATGATTGCTAGATACAAAATTTATTTTAGAAACAGCTTGGAAGCGACCACCTCAATCCCAGGGGTTATTATCAACCATGAATTCATTTATACTATAATAACCCTTTTTATACAGTTTCAACTTAACAAAATATTTAAACCTTGTAATAGAGAGAGCCTGTACATATTCCGGGACCCTGTTGTAATAGCGTATATATTGCCCCATGAATGAATTACTGACTCTGTGGAGACGAGAAACTGATATCACTAGCTTGTGTTTGTTCCTAGTGTTTACAGAATGTACATCACTTTTTTTTACTAAAACAACCTTTGTTTTGTGAACATACATTACTTACTTACTTACTTATCGTCACGCACAATCCCTGACGGGGTAGCCAGAGAGAACAGATCGCCAAGTGTCACGATCCTTACATACCTCTTTCGCTTCTTTCAGATTCATCATCTTCTTCATACATGCACGTCTAGGTATCCGAGTACTCTTGACCCTCCCCTCTTCGAGCAATTTGCTCACATGGTCTTCGAAAGTTGGTCTCGGTCTACCTCGACACCTTTTCATATTAACTTTCGCGCTATATATTTTCTTCACCATTCGGTCTTCACTCATTCGCTCAACGTGCCCAAACCATCGAAGCACGCCCTTATCAATTTTTGTGATAAGGTCATCTTTCAAACCTGCCATATTGCGAATCTCTTCGTTTCGCTTTCGGTCAGCCATGGTGACGCCGCACATTTTACGAAGAGATCGCATCTACACTGCATTCAACTTGCTTTTATGCTTCTTCTGACATACCCAGGTTTCGCTGCCATATAACAAAGTCGGTACCAACACTGCGTTATGTATTGCCAGGCGTGCACTCTTCACTACGCCTTGCCTTTTGACTAACGCAGTCAGGGCACAATTGACTTTGTTTCCGGCAGCGACACGCCTGTCCACATCTAAATCACATCTTCCATCCCGGCTAAAAGCACTCCCCAAGTATACAATTTCATTTACCTGTTCTAGATATTCCTGATTTACCCATATTTCACACTTCGTTCTCTCTTCGTCCCTTTCAAATACCAGAACCTTAGTTTTATTAGCATTCAAGCGGAGACCTTTAATTTCACAATCCTCTTTCATACACGTGACTAATGCCTGCAGTTCTGCCTCTGATGGTGCAATAAGCACTGCATCATCAGCATACAGCAGACAATTTACTTTAATGTCACCCAATTTCACACCCAAACAGCTATCTTTCAGTTTCTGTAAACAGCTGTCGAGATACAGTATGAACAGCCAGGAAGACATGACACAACCCTGTTTTACGCCCGTTTGGACGCTAAACATGGGTGACAGGTCATGCCCTACCCGCACACAGGCTTTACAGTCACAGTAAAGTGACTGCACAGCCCTTAGCAATCGACCATCCACACCATACCCCGGCAACAGTTCCCACATTTTCTTCCTTACAACCTTATCAAATGCTTTCTCAAGATCCACAAAAGCACAGAAAATCTTCTGGTTAGCAGCCAGAAGCTTTTCCGTGATCATGCGGAGAGAAAACATTTGATCCGTGCATCCTCTTCCAGGTCTAAATCCGCATTGTGCCTCCCATAGAAATCTTTCCGATTTCTCTTGCATCCTACGTGTCTAAACCTTCGAATAAACTTTACTTGCTAAACTGGCCAAGCTGATTGCCCGATAGCACCCGCAGTCAAAATGTGAACCTTTACCTTTATATAAAGGCACAATGACTGCGGATCGCCAATCATCCGGGACATCCCCCGTCCGCCAGCACAAATTGCACAGCACACCATACTTGACCATTTCAGCAGTAACTCTGTCTAGTCCCGCAGCCTTACCACATTTCAAACTTCGAATCGCACGTTCAATCTCTTTCATACTGCTGACCTTAGTGTCATCGAGGTCCGGGTCTGGCGTACCAGTCTCGACGTCATCCCCGGATCCCTCACTAAGATCATCACACGCATACATTTCTCTATAAAATTCGCTCCATCGCTGCATGACGTCCGATTTTTCTGAGAGGACGTCATTAGTTCTCGAAAGCACTTTGTTCATTCTTAAGGCCGTCGCACCACTTCGGGTCCTTCCAACCTCTTTCCAGAAGAGTTTGGAGTTCTCCTTAAAGTTGTGCGACAACCTTTCGTCCGCTTCCATTCTACACCTTTCACGCACTTCCTCAATCAATGCTTTCGTGTGAACTTTCTGCAGCTTATATCTTTCTTTCATCTTCTCTCTCATATCCTTATCATTACTAGAGGCCAAGTAGTCTAACCATGCTTTCTTCTTCTTCTTTACAGCTTCTTTCACTTCATCATTCCACCATGCATCTCTTCTTTTACTACTGCCTCTTTTAATCGTTCCACACACTTCTTCCGCTGCACTTACCATTCCATCCCTAAGGTTCTGCCATGTTCTTTCAACACATTCTTTTCTGCTATTGATGTTGTCAAGCTTTTCGGCTACCCTCGCATGATATTTGTCCCTAGTATCCGCTTCCTGAAGCTTCCAGCTTCGGATGCGACAGACCTACTGTGGTTCTGTTACTGCCGTCCGGTAGCGCCAACCCGCGAACAGACCCCTAAATCTAGTAATCACTAGATAGTGATCCGTTCCCAGGTCAGCAACCCTGAACACTCGCGTATCCATCACCTGTTTTCGCAGTCGGTCATCCACCAGGAACAAATCGATCATACTTCTCTCATTCTTACTTTCTCTAGTATACATATGGATCTTCTTGTGATTAAACATATTGTTTGTCACAAGAAGACCCTTTTCCTTGCATACCGCCAGTATAAGCTTGCCAGCATCATTAACCCTTTTATCGCCAAACTTTCCAAGCACCGATTCGTACCCTGGTCGAGCGGTATTTCCCCTAGCCAAATCTAGAACTTGTCTTACATTCTCCCAAAACTCCTCCAGCTCAGCCCTGGACGACGAAGCTACCGGCGCATAAACAGCCAAAAGGAATAACTTCGCCAGTCCCAATTTAAAGCGAACCCAGAGAAGTCTTGAGTTCACAACCTTATATTCAGTCATAACATCTACCAACCGAGACGACAGCAGCACCCCCACTCCCTGGCGGGCGCTCACTTACATACATTAAATTTTCGTAAATATACTGAGAGGCCAAAGTTAATATATTTATTTCTTTAAATTTATCTCTAAGAGACTCTCTCGGTTTTAGGTTGTAAATAGCTCTAAAGGCCCTCTTCTGTAAAACAAAAATATTTTCTGAATCAGCCGTATTTCCCCATAGCAAAATCCCATAACACATTATGCTATGGAAATAACTGAAATAAACTAATCTAGCTGTCTCGACACTAGTGAGACCTCTAATCTTTTTTACAGCATAGGAACTTAGTTGGCTTGCTAGTTTGGATATATGGGGGCCCCACTGAAGCTTTGCGTCTAAAGTGATGCCAAAAAAAACAGTGGATTCAACAGGGCTCAGTTCTTTCCCATTTAAAAACACATTGGTACTCAAATTTTTAACATTCGATGTTTTAAATTTAAAACATTTAGATTTATTTCCGTTTAAATGTAGATTATTAATGCACTTATTTTGATATAGCATTATTCACTTCGCCACATTTAAATAATCGTCGTTTAAGTTTAAAAATCAAGGAAGTGTCATCAGCAAATAATACTATATCATGATTATCCCCTACAAGAGAAGGTAAGTCATTAATATACACTATAAATAGGAATGGGCCGAGAATGGAGCCTTGAGGGACACCCATTAGTAAAGTTGACCCGGAAGAACTTTTATCATCGATAATAACTTTCTGACATTACTTAAATGTGAAATAATGAGTTTAAGCGCTGTGTTCTTGACACCATAGTACTGTAGATTCCTGATTAATGTCTCATGGTGAACGCAGTCGAAGGCCTTAGAAAGGTGACAAATATACCCAAAGCATCCCCTGAATTCTCCCATGCACAAAAAATATGTTTAATAAGCTCAACTCCAGCGTCAGTTGTCGAGCAACCCCTTGTAAAACAGAATTGATTTTTGCGACCTGTCGAACTTGTCGACGCTGCTACCACAGGGGCACTCATGGGGTTGATAAAGCGCCGCTCCTAGTCGGATTCCTATGGCAATACGCAATCTTTCCCCATCAAGTAATGTGCCGAGATTACTTGATGGTAAAGCGTGTAACCAGTGACTAGATTCCTTAGTCGAAACAGCTAGAAGGCGTGCCTTATCTGTGTCACTATAGAAATTATGAAACAAATCTTTCTGCACGTTCTGTACCAACGGAATATCCCATTTTTTTTGTTGGTTAACTTCCAGTGGAACATTTTCACCAGGGCAGAGCGTTTGCCATGTCTGCCCTGCCTCCGTAGCAAAGCATAGGTCTGCTTTATTATTTAAAATTATATGACATAAGTCACTGACACTATGTACGGAAGCAAGGAAAGCAGGCAATGCAATGCTAGAAAGATTACTCACACCAATGCCACCAAATTTTATAGGTAAAGTAGCTTGAGTCTAGGCTGTTGTATTTAAAGTTAAATTTAGAATTTTTTCTATAGCTATTTTAAGATTATTATCAATATCTTTTGAAATATCCGAACATTTCCAGACTAGACTCGAGCGAATTAAGTATGTAAATCTAGGTACAAGGAGACAATATTTTAAAATAATAAGAGCTATGTGAGGGTTTAATTTATACAATTTAACAAAGTGGTTTAAAAACTGATCAAATTATGTTTTTAAAACAGTTTTAATACTATCGAAAGACAACGGGGCACCTAGCAGGTATAGTGATTCCATACCGACAGTTTTTATTCCTGGAGAAACATGATATATAACATGATATAGTTATAACTAAAAAATATTGTAGTACCGAATAGTACATAAAAAATAGTAATACATCCAAAACCATGCAGTGTTCGAGATATTGCCATACCCGACAATGTGATCAGACTTTTATAAAATAATCCGTCTTCTTATGTTTACAAATACTGCCTGGAATATGAACAATACAAATTATTTTTACATATTATGTTAAAATTATTTTTTCATATATTATATTATATTAAATACATTGATAATATAAAGTCCTAGGTACCCTATGTCTATGCTCCGGTGTAAGGTTTATAGAGAGCCGGTACATTTACAAGTTGTGAGGAAATCCATCTTTGTCCTCAAAAAAGACAATTAATCTGTTGTCTATTTGTCAAGCAAGGTTCAGAGAATACTTTGTTTGTTGCAGGTGTCCATGGGCTACCGTAGCCACTTGCTATCAGGTGCACTGTAAATTCGTTTGTCACTTCTAGTTTACTACGTTCGTAGTACACTAGAAGTGACAAACGAATTTACACTGTACTGTCTACTAACGTAGTTTAAAAAATAATTTCTCAATTACTTGTGAAAATAGAAATATAGTCCCATAATTAAAAGACGTGTTAAAATATTGATTAAAACATTAATTATAACTACCACGGTGCTGTGTAAATTTTTAATATATTAGACCCCATTTCACCTCTTGCGTGAAAATCGAGCGTTATGTTTGCCCCTGTTTTAATTTTCACATGCCGCACATACGTTGCCGTAGCTTTGTTCTGTTCGCACGAGTATAAGTTAGTGAAAGGTTTTAATTTTCAAGCCCCAATAATTAACGAATGAAGCAAAAAGTATCGTATATAAAAAAGGTATCGATGACCTATAAAGTAATAATTCATTAATTCATCAAAGCTTTTTTATTAGATAGGGTGACAAACGAGCACACAGTATACCTGATGGTAAGTGGCCGCTGTTATCTATAGACATCTACATCTTTCCTCAATAAAGCATCAAAATGCAGATGCATTGTCACTCCTGAGGACTTAGATGGAATGTCTCTTTTTCAGTAAAAAGGGTATCCAGTTCTCTACACTAAACGAGTGATACGAAACACATCAGTTTTAAGTTTCTATTTTACGATAGTATTCTGTGAGAGCGTGGTCCTTCCCCGGTCGAGCCGACCTATTCTTGCTACAACTATACTATTAATATAGCTGCAGCATGGCTCTCCCACGTATAAGTAATATTTTAAAAGTCCACTGCTTAATATAGACCTCCCGCATAAATTATCTTATAAGTATATTTGTCATAGTTGCTACGTCTTGAAGACGATTTGGCAACTGCAGTTTTTTTATTGCTGTGAGCTGTTACCGGGAGGATGCCGCTGGTCATCTCCTGTTTCAGTTTCTCTCTATTGGCTCTCACAATACCCACCGGATGATAGTCTGGGTTATTAAAATACTCTTACGCCGCCACTTTACGCCATTTAATATTTATAAGTTTATAACTATGGTATACATAGGCTTTTCCAAGTACAAGATTACGATTTTATTAACATGCCGCCTAGCATGCGCATTGCCGAGATGATTTGCTGATACTCCATACACTGAGCAAATGGGTAGATGAACGCACCCCGGAACTTCTCGCACTATTACTGCTGTTGCTCATGATCTAAATCCAAAAAGTAAGATAGACTTCACCATCTGCCTGTAACCAGAGCCACATCTGTTATTCAGTCGAAACACCGTCCACGTGTGCATCCTATATCAGTTGTTTTTTCTAAATTGTATACACCTAGTACAGGTGATTTTTCTACGATTAAAAGAATTTGATATTGTTACTTTATTGGTAACACTGCAAACTCTGTCAATTATAATTTTTTTGTTGTTTGAAGTTACTAGATCAGTAGCAGATAACTCAATCGAGTTAATTCCGTTTTATTAAAGCAATATTTATTTCTTAGAATTACGTACTTATGGTAATATCGAATCACATATTGTATCGTTGTTTATGAACATAGTTAAATCTCGCAACAAGCTTTAATATATCAAATCAATTGTAATATGTATTAAATTGATGGGTTTGATTTAATTTAAAGTTTATTTTCTCAATTTTAGAGTATTTCAATAAAAGCTTGTTTGTATAATTTTTTTGCTATTAATTTTTTTAATTATTGCTGGACATGCTTTTAAGTCTGTTAATTTAATTTAATGCGCCATTGTTGATTTTTAATCGCCATCTTTGTTTTTTGTCCCAGCAGTTGTCCTTTGTCGGTCCCTACAACATTAATTTCTTCGAGCACCACCAAACTATCCCTAACTTTTGCCATTATATTTCTTTATATGATATGGCGGCCATCTCGTTTTCCGCCATTTTGATTTTTTTTCACCACTGCTAGAATTTTACCACGGTGTCGGCCGATATTAGTTAAAACGTGACCTCGCTAAGTCTTCCTGTTTAGTCGGTTAGTAGTACACCATCTCCTCGAACAGCTGAACGCAGACGTCATTTTATTCGTATTCTTCTCAACGAACCCTTTCATTTGATGTACATATTCATAAAAAAAAAGTCTGCCATCTTTGGGAGGCCACCTTATTAGATTTAGAGTGACGTCATTACATTTTCATATTCTTCTCAGCAAACCCTTTCATTTGATTCCCATACCATGGGAGTCTATAGAAAATAACTAGACCGTCATATTGAGCCGTTTGAGCCGTCCGTCATATTAAAGGGTAATTCCCATTTCTGGCCATGGAACGCCTAACAATTTGCATTTGTTAAAAAAATACTTCCTTTTTTATGGAAATTAATCTCGGTATTTATATGTCCAAAAAAGATTGCAATATTTTTGCACAAAATAAAAGTACCGAAAAGTTTAAAATGAAATTAGGTAAATCCGGAAGTCATTAATTTGTGGATAAAATGAAGTGTTGCCAATCACAAATCTCGTTAAAAAGTCGATTCTGTTTTTTCAATCGCTACATTTGTCCTCGTTTGCGAATCAAAATGAAGATGCGTTGTCACTCGTGAGGACTAAGATGGAATGCCTCTTTTCCAGTAAAAAGAGTCTCCGGTTCTCTACTCTCACCATACGAAACTCAGCGGTGTTAAGCTGCTATTTTACGCTGGTATTCTGTGAAAGCGTGATCCTTCCCCGGTCGAGCCGACCTATTCGTGCTACAACTATACTACTAATATAGCTGCAGCATGGCTCTATCACGTATAAGAAATAAAACAAAACATATTTTAAAAGGCGTTCAGAACTTAAATCGAATCAAAGATTATTCTTTTTTGTGAAATTATAAATCGAATAAAAATCGCTATCTATTTATCGATTTTGTGTCTGTTGATTGGCAACATCGAATCTGACAGCTAGGCCCATGTCATCGTTATCAAAACTAAATAGTCACAAGTTAAATTCGGAATTAAAAAAGAACTAAGAATAAAGATAAAAAGACTAAAAAGAATTAAGGAAAGCAACGAATAAGCTTTCTAAGTGGACTCCGATAATTCTTCTCACCTTATTGAACACGGCCGGAAAATGGATCCCGCTCCCACTTCTTACCTCTGCACGAATTTGGACTCGATATCCACTGTTAACGATGACCCGAGCTTTCACAGCGGCCAGAGTTTCTTCCAACTCTCAGTAAGTCATTCAAAAGGACATTTACGCTGTGTCAATTGCGGTTAAAAAACTTACTACTAACTTTGTTGTTAAAAAACTGTTCTTGTGAAAATAAAAAACCTTTATATCTTAAAAATCCGGACTTTTTTAAAACCAACTCCTTAACCATTTCATTCTCTTAATTGCATATTATCATTCCCATATGCTTTTATATGTGGGCACCCATGGCCGAAGTGTCTATGAACGGTGGGCTGGTGACTTCACTTAACTTACCATGCATTGTCATCCAAGCTAAACATGTATGCAAAATTTCAGCTCAATTGGTTGAAGATAACTGCTTTAAAATTCTATTGCATGAATTGACCCTAACAAATATACATTGCAAGTTAAATAAATGCTTGTAAAAACTAAACGTTATTTTACGTGTAGTTAATGGCGCCTCCTTCCAATTTAAACCAAAACTTCATTGACATTTAAACAGGGAACGAATTGTTTAAGGATTTCTTTTTTCTAAAATGTCAAGGTTCAAAAGTACTATAGGTGTAAGGGAAATATTAATAAATAGGCTTCATATTAGCAACAGAATCAACATTTTTGCGGAGTACTGAGTAAAGTATTTTAATATAGAATGAACTAAATTAATTTTAGCATAATTTATCAAAATGTGTTTGTGTTGTCATGAACTTTTTTTAAATAATCACCAGGTAGATAAACTCCAAATAATGAGGTTTGAATTATAGATAAATATAACGAACCTTTTTACGCAGAAAACGACGAAATTTCAACCAAGGAACTAAGCTTGGACAATGTAAGCTTAAATTAATTTTAATTAAATCCTTCTAACCGAGCTAACTTTAAGATGCGTCTGTTCAGGTAGAGGTAGAACAACGCGGTAACTTTAAATGTTATCTATTGAAAGTATGTATTTTGTTAGCAATGGATCGTTATTTACTTAACTTCATGTTTCTAGCGATAACTTCAAAATGACTTCCCACACATCGGTCAAAATATGCATACATACATTTCAGAGTATATTATATGCCATTACTATGGACATTATATAATTGATTGACGATCAAGTGAATAAGGTCTTCAAATCAAAATACACCAGTATGCGTGTAATGTGCATGTGTGGAATACAATTAAGTGCTGCACCATGCAGTAAATTCGATTGCGATTGCAGTATATCCGTGTTTTCGGATTTGACGCAGGTGATGTAAGTAAATATTATACCCGACTACAGCGAAGCCAAAACAATGGCTAATTTTTTAGAAGTGTGCGTATGTATGAATGTTCATCTGTTCCCTGAGATCTTCTAAACTACTCCCTTTTGCAAGTTTTAGGCTGCATGAATTTACATAAAAACTAACATGGCGGCTTATTGCAGACATTTTTTTTATGGAATAGGGGGCAAACGAGCATGCGGCTCACCTGATAGTAAGTGACTACCGCCGCCCATGAACAACCGCAACACCAGGGGAATTGCAGATGCGTTGCCGACCTTTTAGAATGGTGTAAGCTCTTTTCTTGAAGGTTCCTACGTCGTATCGGTCCGGAAAATTCGCTGGTGGTAATTGATTCCACAAGGAAGTCGTGCGAGGGAGAACACTTCTTCTAAATCGCACAGTGGTGGACCGCCAATCATCCAGATCGTATGGATGGTAACGCGAGTTTTGTCGCGATGTGCGATGGTAAAATTGAGCGGCTGGAATTAGTCCGAACAATTCCTCAGAGCACTCCCTGTGATAGATGCGATAAAAAACGCAAAGAGATGCAACATCTCTACGCAGTGTCAGTGTATCGAGCCGATCAGAAAGAACTCGGTCGTCGACGATTCGAACCGCTCTGCGCTGGATGCAGTCAAGTGGAAGGAGCTGGCACTGGGGTGCCCCGGCCCAGAGATGAGAACAGTATTCCATGTGGGGCCGAACTTGCGCTTTGTAAAGTTGCAAGCGATGTGCCGGCATGAAATACTGTCTGGCTCTGCTGAGCACGCCAAGCTTTTTAGAGGCCAATTTGGCCTTCTCTTCCAAGTGACCACGAAACTGCACACTATTCGATATGTCGACGCCAAGGATTCCGATACTGGCTGAGGCAGCAAGAGGAGTGCCTTGAAACTGAGGAGAAACGACAAAGGGGTTCTTTTCAGCGGTAAACGCGCAAACTTGTGTTTTCTGGGGATTGAACTGGACTAGATTTAGTCGGCCCCAATCCGAGACTTTATTAGGCAAAGACTCGACTTATGACACAAGTTTGTCCCGGTACTCGGCGACGTTTTCCCGAGAAATATTGGCACGGCCGGTATATAAGGTATCACCAGTGCTGTCGTCTACATAGCAATGAATGCTACCAGTTAGCAAAACATTATTTATTTGCAGGATAAACAGCGTTGGTGATAGCACGCAGCCTTGTGGAACACCAGCGTTGATAGGCTTGAGATCAGAGCATGACCGTCTACTACGACATTGATGCTCCGATCAGCAAGGAAACTGGTGATCCATTTGCACAATTTCTCGGGAAGCCCATAAGCAGGAAGCTTCGAAAGAAGCGCTTTGTACCAGACCCAATTAAAGGCCTACGCTTCGTCCAAACTAACGGCTAATGCCTCCTCCTTGGACTCTACTGCCTCCGCCCATCTATGAGTTAAGTAGACTAGAAGATCACCAGCTGATCGACCCCGACGAAAACCGTACTGGCGGTCACTAATCAGTTGGTGATCCTCAAGGTACCTCATGAGCTGGCAGTTTATAACGGCTTCCATTATTTTGGAGAACAAGGAGGTGATGGCGATAGGCCTGTAGTTGGACGGGTCTGAGCGGTCGCCTTTTTTAGGGATTGCGTGCACCAAAGCTGTCTTCCATGAGTTCGGGACTACGCCTTGGGAGTAGGAGTACCGAAAAAGACGCGTTAAAACCGGTGCCAACTCCGGAGCACACGTCTTCAGCACAACGGGAGGGACTCCATCGTGCCCACTCTACTTGCTGACGTCCAGGGAGAAGAGTGCTTTGCGGACCGAGCGCTGTGTAAATCGCACATCCGGCATGGAGCACTCACATCGCGGGATGGTCGGCGGTGTGTTCCCCCCGTTTTCTAGAGTCGAGTTGGACGCAAAAAGAGAGCTCAACAGATCGGCTTTCTCCTTTGCGGCATGGGCCAGTGAGTCGTCCTCTCTGTGCAGAGATGGAAGAGATGGCTGACAGAAGTTCCCTTGGACAGCCTTGGCGAGAGACCAGAATGCACGGGTTCCCGAAGGAAGGCGAACTAGCTTCTCGCCAATTCTGCCGATGTGCTCAGACCTTGCCTTGGCAATGACGCTTTTGAAGGACCTGGAGGCGGAACTATACTTCTTTTTAAGTGCGCTGGTGTTTATATCCCGAGACGTTGATGCGTCAGCCCAGGCCTGGTAGCACTGCTGCTTAAAGCGTGATGCTATTTTACAGGAGCGACCAAACCATGGCTGGGATCTGCCTCCGATGGGCACCACAGAGGATGGAATAAAAAGTTCCATACCCTGAAGTACCACATCAGCAACAGAATTGGCAACAACGCTGGGATCTTCCGGCGAGAGACAAACCCGCCCCCAAGGGTAGGATGCAAAAAAGACCGCATCCCGTCCCAATCAGCTGACCTATAGTGCCAAACACGGCGGCAAGCTGTAGATCGCAACTGCGATTGGAGCGTGAAAGGCACCGTACTCCGGATCAGACAATGGTCCGAAGAGCCCAGAGGGGCATCGACGGAGACCTGACATCCGTCCGGATGAGAGGTCAGCAGAAGGTCCAACAGGGAAGGTACATGGTCTTCCACATCTGGGATCCGCGTAGGCAAAATAACCAGTTGTGTAAGACCATATGCCAAAGCAAAGTCATAGACAGATCTACCCGCATGATCGGTTAAACGAGAACCAAGCCATTCAGTGTGGTGGGCGTTGAAATCACCGAGTATCACAATCTCTGCAGATGGAACATGTTGTAGCACGGAGTCTGCAGCCATTTGGACGTGGTCGATGAGTCGGTCTGTGTCAGCATTACCGCTATGGGACCTATAGAGGCACCCGTAGACGCGGGGATGGTCGTCGCTGTCTACGCGCAGCCATAGGATGGACAGGTCCGTACCTTCAAGACTGCCGAGGCGTCGAAAACAGATGTCCTCTCTGACATACACGCAAACTCCCTTATCTTCTTGCTCCGCTTGCCCCGAGCAGGTTTCGTCTTGAGTGGAATTTCGGACGCCCCCCCAGAATACGCGGGGCAGCCAGAGCACCCACGCCCAGGAGTGGAGTAGTTTGGTCGTGGATGCTCAGCGAGGGATTCTCCAGGGTTGCTGGTTCCCTCCTGGGGTAGTCTTTTATTTAATTCCACTACCATGTTGATGGGGGGGGGGAGTGGAATTGGGCCTCTGGCCACCTGCACTCACCAAGCGCAACGCAGAGGTAAACCTCTACTTCAAGCTGGTATTCTGTGAGGTCGTGATACTACCCCGGTTCGAGCTGGCCCATCCGTGCCACAGCAAAAGCTACCGCTTGGCTCTACCACTGTTAAAACATATATTAAGTACTCCCATAAATGACATAAATATTTTGAATATTGTATAATATCCAATAAGAGGTCTAAATCAGAATATTCTCGACAAAATTACCTAGAATCGCGAGGCGCCCCGGGCTACATACGCAGTTAGGCCTAGCACGTTCTAGGCGATTGAATGTTAAAAGTTTTAACGCTGTTAACGTAAATAGTTTTTTGTAAATACATGTTGAAATAGTTTTTGTTTAGTGTTACGATATTTAATTGTAGGCTAAAATATTTGAAAAAGTATTTTAATGTTATTTAAGAGTAAGATATATTATTAATATTACCTATCTATTTGATAAATTATAATGGCAAAATCGTCGTTCCTAATATAACTGTTGCGTGGATGGATGCTTAATGAGCGACCAAAGGATTAAGATTTATAATTTTTTAAGTTACCGAAGGATAATGAAATGTGAATTTATTTCACTTTTTTGTTACAAAGATATCTAAAAAGATTGAAGATACTTGAAGAATCAAGTAATTATTTAACTACTGAAATAATACTTAAGTATCTAATTTATTGCAAAACTTAGTTGAAATTTATTTCACTGTCCAAGTACCTACTTAAATACCTATACTTGTCTTTGTAATCAAAATATTTTAAATTATCATAAGATAACAAAATACTGAAATAAAACCTTTGCTTACCTGATTTTAAACTAAGTAAAAAACGATCACATTTCTGTTAGGAATCGTATTTCGGATTATTTGTTGTTTACGCTATATAAAATAGATATTTATTCCGAGCCAAGCATCGCGATTCCCGACGAATGGCCTTGCAAGTTGCATGCGTTGGGCATCACAGCACTCACATAGTAGCGAAAATATGGTCAGTCTATCATTGTCAGCATAGGTACTTTAACTTACCATTTCGCAATTAATTTTTTTACTCTTTATATATTTTTTTCTTCTTCCTTTATAACTACGGAAAGTCCTGCGTGATGTAGGAAGAGTAAATGATGCAAAGTAATACAGACACTCGCGATCAGCGATAAAGTTTTATGCACATTGCGTACGCGATTTATTTTATTAATAATAACTATGTAGGCTATTAAAACGACAGCAAATATTCAACATAAAAGAAGTGCAACTTCTGTATGTCGTACTATTATTTATGCTGTGGTAATGTATCACATAGCTATCACTACCCAGACAAACTCCCAAGCAGAAATGCACAATGCAAGCGCATGCACAATGCAGTACGCTCTTGTTAAAAAAATAGAAAGCACTCTTTAAAATGCTAAACCTGCAACTGGAAAACCCGCAAAACAGGCTACAATGAAATGGAATTAGTGAGGGAGCAAATTAAAAAGATAGCTTACAGATTACAAATATGCTCTTACCTCTAGGAGTCATTATTTTCACTTCACTTTAACAGCGCAGTAACAGTTAGACTGCATAAAACGCATACTTTACTTACGTCTGATGTACAATCTTGAAATTTGCCTCTCAAAAATATTTCTTTACTGCGAAGGATATCTGCACAGTATGGTGACAGCGTAAGAGAAACCCACTATCCTCATAACATCCCGTGGGTCCCTTAAGAGGTGACAAAAATAAATAAAGCTGGAGATTTGCAACAGCGCCTTATTTATATTAAAAACATCATCACTACAGCCTTTCATAAGTCCACTGCTGAATATAGACCTTCCTCAAGGAATGCCACAAAGCATGGCCCTGAGCCACCTGCATCTATCGACTTCCTGCATGTCTTACCAGGTCGTCACTCCATCTAGTTGGAGTCACCCTATACTTCACCTACCGGTACGAGGCTGTCACTCGGGAACCTTTCTTCCCCATCAATTGTCGGTTCTTAGAGCTATATGGCCGGCCTAATGCCACTTCAGCTTACTAATCCGTTGGACTTTGTCGGTTACTCTGGTTCTAATGCAGATTTTCTCATTTCTAAGTTTATCACGCAGAGGAAATCCGAGCATAGCCCTCCCTATAGCTCGATAAGCGAACTTGAGCTTCCTCTTACGGCCAGCAGTGAACGACCACGTCTCAGAACCGTAAGTCATCATCACTGGTTAGACAATTTCGTTTTAAGGTTTTGAGGTATGTCTTACGAGAAGATGTGTCGTAGTTTTCTGAACGCTGCCCAGCCGAGTTGAATCCGTCAATTGACATCTCGGTCGAAGTTGAATTTACTTAGTCGGACTATTTGTCCCAGATAAGATCTTAAGATCACTATAATATACATAATTCATCTTAAGACCTATCCAATGGGAGACACTATTGAGGTCATTCAGCATAGTGCTTAGGTTATCCAGCGATTCTGCCATAAGGAATATATCGTCGGAAAATCGAAAGTGAGTGATGTACTCGCCATTGAAGTTAATACCGTATCCTTTCTTGTCCAGAATCTTGAAAACGTCTTCCAATGCAGCGGTGAAAGTTTTGGGTATATAACGTCACCCTGTCGTACACCTCTCTCCAATTGGATAGATTTCGCACTCTGAATCTGTCCTCAAATAGCCATCGCAGCCCCATTCTATAAGCACTTCATAACTTCAATACACCGACAGTCAACTTGGCACCGCTGAAGGGACTGCAGCACTGCCCTAATTTTGACGGAATCAAAGGCTTTCTCATAGTCCACATATGCTAGACATAGTGGCCAATTTTACTCTTCTGTCTTCTGTACAATTTGCAGAAAGGCGTGTGTGTGGTCCACGGTACTAAAGCCTTTTCGGAAACCGGCTTGTTCGGGAGGCTGGAAGTCGTCAAATCTGCGCGTGAGACGATTCGTAATGACTCTCGAAAACAGCAGGTAGACGCGGCTCAGAAGGGAAATTGGTCTGTAGTTTTTCAAAATACCATTGTCTCCTTTCTTGAAGAACAAAACCACCGCACTTCTGCTCCACGACTACGGGTAGTGCCACCATGGAAGACGGAATTAGAGAGCTTCTAAAGGACTTCAAGTACCGATTTTCCACCCACATTCAAGAGCTCCGCTGTAATTCCATCCTCAACTGGGGCCCTGCCGTTTTTAAGGTACTGGAGAGCCATTCTAATCTCGCTCAAACTGACGTCCGGGATATCTTCGGAATAGTGTCGGATAAGACATTCTCTTGGATCGTTACTCACACTTACGTGTGGCTCCAATAATGATGTGTACAGCTGCCTATAAAACCTCTCAATCTCACTCAAAATCTCAGGTGTCCCGGAAACGACGCTGCCTCACTCGGTCTTCAGCTTCGACAGTTAGCTCTTTCTGGCAGACAGATCTCTAGCAAAGACTTTGGAAACCTGGTTCCGCTCGATCGCTTCTTTAATACGAGCAGTATTAAAGTTGCGTAAGTCCCGCCGCATGCATTTGGAGATCTGTCTGTTTAGCTGCCTGTATGCTGTCAAAACTGTTGAAGACTGTAGCTTCATCTCCCGTCTAACGGCCGTGAGATTAAAAGTGTGATCGGAGAATTTTTGTGTTCTACTGCGGCGGGTCTTGTAGAATGTAACATTTAGGTTCAATGTACCTCTAACAATTCGGTGATAGTTACCAGTTTTCACCCTCGCGAGCACGGTGATATCACTGAACAGTTGTCTTCTGGTCATCATAATGAAGACAATCTCATTTTTTATCGAACCGTCGGGGCTCCACCAGGTCCATTTACTGTGGGGCCGCTTCTAGAAGAATGAGTTCATCATAAAAAGTCCCTTTTTCGCCATGAAGTTGGCCAGCTGCTGGCCCCTTGGGTTCCATTGCCCTATTCCAAATTTCCCTACTTTCAGCTCACCGTTCTCTCTTGTGCCTAGTTTTGCATTGAAGTCTCCCATTAACACCGTATAGTAGGTTTTAGAGGAATGCATGGCTCTAGAGATATCCTCATACATTTCCTCCACCTCCCCATCGGGGTGTGCCGATGTTGGTGCGTAAACCTGTATGACCTTCAGCGAATACCGTTTGGTGATTCTGAGTATAATGTGCGAAACCCTCGTCGACACACTCCCAATCTTTACAACGTTGTTAACGAGAGACTTGTGGACGATAAATCCAACACCTCCTTGGGACAGATGGTCGCCTTCCCGGTAATAGAGCTAGTTTCCGGATTTGAGGATTACCGTGTCCTCCACCTCTCTTCGGACCTCGTATAATCCTATAATATGCCAGCGTAACTTGTATATCTCTTCTTCCAGCTCCACGATCTTCTCGTCAGTCCTCAGGGTACATGCGTTTTATGTTGCCAGGTCGAGTCGTCTTAGATGGCAACCGAACCTTCACCAGAGGTTCTTAGCACCCCCTGCCCCGTCGTTACCATGGTCGCCACCGTAGCCAGAAATAGCGGGGCCGCCGGGGACTGGGGGCCGTCTCTTCGTAACTTTCATCATGGGGGGGGGTATATTGCCATAGTTGCCACGCTTGGCGAGCGGGTTGGCAACCGCAGTTTTTTATTGTAATTTTCCTGTTATCAGGATGAAGCTTCTGCTTTTTTTTCCTCCTTTTTTTCTATCTCCTTTTTTTTACCACTGTCGCCTCTTACGACATCCACGGGACAATATAGGGTAGTGGATATTCTTAACTGCCACTACACGAAAATTATTATTAACAACATAAATAAAATAATTATTATTTAAAATTTAAATTTATGTACAACCGACTTCAATATAAATTATAAAGTATAACTCAAATATTATTGGCCAGACCTTGTTCAAGTTTGAGGGACCACATGTGAAGTACCAGTTTTTAAATAAAAAAAGAATCATCGAAATCGGTCCACTCAGTAAAAAGTTATGAGATAACACACATTAAAAAAACGTACAGTCGAATTGAGTACTGGCCCTTTTTAAAGTCGGTAGAAAAACTGCGATAAAGAAACCCGCCTGTCTGGCTTGGCAACTATGCCAAATCCCTATTAAGGGAATATATGGGAAACACCTATGCTCAGCAGTGAACTTTTGATAGGATGTAATGAATGAATAAAAAACGGATGAAAAACATTTCTTTTGCGGTAAATCTCTTTTTACAGCAAAAATCTGAATAATTTTACAATATTGTATGACCATTGTTTCAGACGCGCAAATTAATTTAGTCTTGTGGGCTCTGCGATTGCAACTAGTTTTATTGGAAAGGCCGCTATATCATTTATGGACTTATACTTTGGCACAGGAAAACGCCTGCGTATGACTACTTTCCCTTCACAATAATTTATCTTTCTGACAATGTGATTTTAATATCATTTATATGTTCATTATGATTGTTAGATACGATTTATGCGACAAAACGTTGGAATCTTGATTTTTAGACACTAGTATAACATACCTACGCGTTTTGCTTTTTTTTGCGCTCAGAAGCAATTGAAAAGGGCTACCCCGTTAATGCGAGGAGGTGGTGAATCTTTTATGCATACCACTAAAGCCGGCTGTCTTGGTTATGTGGGACTCACTGTGAGTTACCTAACCTTACCACCCTAAGTGTACCCATTAACACTACCTGTGGGACTGGCATTGGCTTATAAGGCGTTTTTGCCGAATCGAAAGCGACCCTCTATTAGAAAAAGGGGCGCCGGAGGCTACGAGACGCTGAGAGACGCTGAGCCTACTAAGAAAAATTGAAGAAGAGTCGGCGTGAGCCGCCTGTATGCAATTCAGTTCGGTTAAAAGTTTGTTTGGCGGGTTCGAGAGAGAGTTTCACGGCCTGCGGACTCGATAGCAAGAGACGAGTAGGGTTGCATAAGTAGCTGCCTCACTAATCGAAAACGAACGAAATGATTGGAGTGAGACTTTGAGGCTCTGAAGAAGTTCTCAGAGAGTGTTTTTAGAAATTGTTGAATTGTAGAAAGCTCTAAGTACCAATGGAGGTCGGCGTTACTTACGTACCAGGGTGCGTTCGTAGCTCGACGACAGAAGAGGTTTTTGAACTATTTGGAGTTCATTAATGACTCTGGGTCAGCGTGAGCAAATATAGGGCCCGCGTAAGACATGACTGGTCGTATAAAGACCTTATAAATGGTTCGCTTGTTTCGGAGGGACATTTTACTATGTCGTCCCGGCATAACGTTGAGCCTACTCAGGTAAAAACGTGCGTTGTGAGTTACTCTTTTGACATGGCCCGAAGGTGAGCCTCGTGTCAAGGGTGACACCTAAATATTTGACAGATGTATGCCAGGGGACAGGAGTCCCCAGCATACGGATTGGTGGAGTGTTTTAGAGGCGGCGTCATTTATAATTGAAGTGAACGGTGGAGCTCTTCTCCGGGTTCACATCGATGCGCCATTTTTTAAACCAAGTTCCTAAGTCATCAACTGACTTTTGGATCTTGTTCCGTATGAAAGTAGCGAGATACCTTTACAGTAGAGAGCAGTGTTGTCTGCGAAGAGGGAAAGCTGAACATCCTTTGACGAGATGGGAATGTCGTTGTGGAACAGGATATACAGGAGGGGAGTAAGTACCGAGCCCTGAGGGACACCAGCTTTGATGGGGCGCTGAAGGGAGAGCATGCATTCGTGTCTAAAATGAAAGGTACGATCCTTCAGGTAATAAGCCACGAGACATATAAGACGATCGGGGAGACCTATTTTGTATAATTTGTAGATAAGGCCTTCGTGCCAGACTCTATCAAATGCTTTTGCAATGTCGAAAAAGACCGCGAGGGTCTTATTACAACGAGGATAAAAACCGCTGAGGATATATTCCACAATACGGTGACCTTGTTGGGGATAAGAATGTTTCGCTCGGGAACCAAATTGGTGAGGGATGACAAGAGATACACCGTCTGTGGGAAACAGATGGAGCCTCATGCGAGTGTGGATGACTTTTCCGAAGAGTTTGGTATTCCCAAGCAAGGAAAGCCTCTCAACCTTCCCTCCAGTCAATGGCCTTGAGGAGGCTGATGGGACGCGATGACTGGAGGGAAGGTTGAGAGGCTTTCCTTGCTTGGGAATACCAATGCCAGTTGCCTCTTTCTACGTAGTGGGAAAGTAACTAAGATTGAAGCAGGCGTTGAAAATATTAGCTAAAAGGGTTAACACCTGCTCAGGAAATTGTTAAAGGGCTTGGTTGGAGATGCCATCCGCACACGGAGCCTTTTTGTGCTTCAGTTTTTTAAAGAGGGATGATATCTCATCATTGGAGACGGTGATAGGGTCAGAGGCTGTGGGGTATAAGTTTCGGCTGCGGACCTCATCCTCCAATGTCTGGATGTAGGAGGGGTCGGTAGGTTGAGAGTTAGGAGAGCATTGTGCGGCAATGCTGTCTGCAAAGCACTCAGCCTTTTCCTCGTCCTTAAAGGCAACTGTACCGTCGGGACGAGAGAAAGGGGGAGTGTGGGTGATAGCGTCTATACAGAGGGCTCTTGTCATCTAATAGTACGCTGCATAAGAGGGAGAGATATTCTCCATGAGCTTACTCTTTTCGAGGTCTCGAAGTTTGGAGCGGTGGAAACGGGCTTCTCGTTGAAGACGATTGGCTGTACGCCTATATTCGGGGCTGGGATAGATTGCTGCTCTCCGAAAAGCAGCTCTCTTGGCTTTCAATAAGTTGCTAATATGTAGGGGAAGACCATCATTATTATCAACCGGGACCACCCTTTCATTCTCCTTAAGTTAATTCCTTTTATGAGGGTGGAGAGTGAATCGACTGCGGTGTCGATTCTTTCGGGACTGTCAAAGTCTGACGAGAGGGAGATGGGGGAAGTCCTAAGAGTCCATAGCTTTAGCTAGGGACTCCTTGAAGCCATTCCAGTTACTGAATGTATTCATGGAGGGGGTTGGGGGAGGTGGCTGATGGCCAAGAATGAGGGAGAACAGTCGGTGATCGGATCTTAGATCGTCTAGACTCTCCATTGCCCTGAGGTTGAGGGAAACTCCTTTGACTAACGCAAAGTCTAGCACATTGGGAGCGTGGTCGGTGTTGTCGGGATAGTGAGTGACACTGAGGGGACTGTGGACGGTAAGATCAAGAGACTGCGTGATATCGAGCAGTTTTTTGCCACTCTTAGAAGTAGTACGGCAGGTCCATTCAGTATGCTTGGAGTTAAAATCTCCAAAAAATAAGGACTGACTTGCCTAAAGATAAGATAGCCTCAAAATCTTTTTTGAGGGGGAGGGTTCCACTGGGGATGTAGCAGGAGGCTATGACGATTGACTGACTAATAAATGGCCGTACCGCCGCCTTGGCAGTCGGATCTAACATTTCGAAGAAGAGAAAAATTTTGAATGGAAAGGCCTTTAATCCTTAATTTTGAGATTAGTTTTCTGTAGGAAGAAGAGTTTGGCTTCGCGATCTCGAAGAAAGAGCTTAAGCTCTGGGGGGTTTCGCAACCCGCGAATGTTAAAGGATACAAGCGATAAACCCTTAGGCTTAATACGACCGTGAGATTTTGGGAGAGCAGAGTGCTCTAACATTATGTAATATATCTTTTAATTTATTTAATTTAATTTAACTTAAATTAATAAATTCAAGTTACAGGGATTACAGTAGGTTATGATGCTCTTAAGAGCAAGGAGACGGTTCTGAGGGGACTGAGCAGCGCGCAGTTGCGTGGTAGGACGCCAATCTTCCCAATGTTGATGTTCCTAATAGCGGAATACACCGTATTTAGGTCATCAAACATAAAGGGTTGTGCTTGCTGAGGGGCGGAGGATGTTCGTGAAGGTTCGGCCTTTTTGGCGCCCCAGGGAAAAACTGAAGGCTGTAAAGGCTGGGCCTATCCCGGAGGGGGCCGAAAAGGGCCCATTAAGGGGCCTTTAGCGACCCTGATAGGGTCGAGAGGTGCCCTGAAGGGGCTGGGAAAGGCCCTGAATGACCAGATTGCTGGCATAGGAGACACGCTGGTAAGGATTCAGCGTTTTGGGGCCGAGGACACTCTTTCGAGCTGTGTGGGTTTAGGCACTTAACGCACCTGGGTGGGGCAGAGCAGTTAGCTTCCGCATGCCCAAAAAGTTGGCAGCGGTGGCACTGCGCCGGGAAACCGTGCCTGTGTGGGGGCTCAAACCTCACTCTCGATAGGCCGCACACTGTGCGTACCTGCCGGAAGATGGCTGTAGCCTCTGGCACGTTATTGAGGATTACAAGGGCAAGCGGGAACCTCTTACTATTGTTACTGTGCATTTTGTGCACGGCTTTAACAGGGAATCCTTGGGAGTTAGAAAGGGACACCGCGGATCACGGCCCTGACTTTACGCTCTTTCGGAAGAGCGTACGTGTGGTAAGACACACGCTCGGATGTAAATATCCTGGTAAGGCGGCGAAAGTCGTCGATCAACTGAGGGACGATTTTAATGGCTTCACCCACGTTGTAGGTCTATTCATATTTAACACCTGTGTCGTAACAGATTTTGGAAAAATGGGTGAATTTGGCCTTGTCACTGAGAAAGACAGGGCGCGAGACCTGCTGTTTAGCGAGGGTAGGGGCGCAGCAGGATGTTGGCATTGTTTGTGGAGGGATGTCAAATGACATTAGGGGGCTGAAGCAGTGGCGGGGACTGCGTGGGCGGAGACGGCAGCTGGAGCTGCGGGAGTTGAGAAAGCGGAGGGGGCTGCGGGGGTTGAAGCAGTGGCGGAGGCTACCGGGACGGGGAGAGTGCGATTTATGGTGAACACAGACTAACCGGTTCCATCGGAGTCAGACGACTCTGAACCAGTGCTGGATTTTGTTTCGGTGGCCGACCTCTTCCGGGATGTCGACACTGTGGACCCAGAGTCGGAGTAGGAGAACTCCTTGTCGACGGATGCGGGTGAGTCGGCCTGCGGGGCAGCCGGAGTGGCCGCTAGAAAAGCCGCGACGGAGGGCGGTGGGAAGCATGCCTGAGGGGCAACGGAGGCTTGGACTGCGGCGATAACCGTCTCGTGCAGTTTAATGCCCAGACCAAGGGAATAGTTCAGGGCGGCGACGATCGACCTAATAAGGTCTCTTATGGAAATGTTGGGGGAGGGGGACCACGTTTTCCTCTAACAGTAAGGTCTGGGGATCCCTGTTCTCAAAAGAACAGGGTCTTATTCTAAAAAGAACAAGTGACTTTTCCGAGAAACAATATACACGTTATAACAAAGTAATAACCAAAAAAAATTAACAAAACAATTAACAAGAAATTATAAGAAGTAAAATCAACAAAAAGCGCAACAATGATCCATCAAACCTTCGGCGGGGAGGCAAGATCTTAAAGTTAGCGGCGAAAAACTCACCAAAGCGACTCAGCTGCGCTGCGTGAGCAGGAGAGCGGAGGCGCGAGAGTGGGAGGGTACTAACGTACGGGGACGAAAGAGCGGTCTACTTGTACACGTCCGCTCGAGAGCGGCGGCGCAAGCGGAATCTTAAACTGCGCGCTTTACGTTTAAGGCATGCAATAAGAACTAAAATACATGCTTACGCAAGCTTCATGTATTGTATAGCAGACTTAGCGGTGTGCGTGGGCACAGGGTTGCGCCTGCCCCGCAAGTCCCCCACCGTTGCTCTGCATACTTACGTTTCCAAACTGTAAGGTCTTTCATCTGTTGTATTGTCTTCTTTACCATTCAGTTGCTGCAAACAGGTTTACATTTACGATTAAACCCGGTAAGTGGTGTTGTTGACGAGATTCAGGAATAACCCTTTCGAATCCGGGACGGATCGCGAGTATTCTTATATAATACAAACTATTTACAAATTATACAAAGTTCTTAAAAATATTCTAGCAAAACGAAAACCTGATTTTTCAATATTTTAGCTTTCGAACAGGAGTTTGATTTAACCATATTTTTTACGACGTGTTTATTAACAAGCTTTCACGTAGGTTATGTATGTATATTATTTTTTCACCTCTGTCTGTTCAGGTGGAATTGAATAACTGATTTTAATCCAACTTCCTGATGATCCCTCTAGAGATCAACTGGAAGTTAGTTGAACTTGAAATTTTAAGCAAAGCTCGGAATCGGACGAGAACTTAAGAATATGAATAAAAAAACATTACATAATTTTTTTTTATAGGATAGGGGTGACAAACGAGCACACAGTCCACCTGATGGTAAGTGCTTGCTGCGGCCCATAGACATCTACATCTATCCTCGTTTGCGAATCAAAATGCAGATGCGTTGACACCCGTGAGGACTAAGATGGAATGCCTCATTTCGAGTAAAAAGGGCCTCCGGCCACCTGCACTCACCAAGCGAAACGCAGAGGTAAACCTCTACTTCACGCTGGTATTCTGTGAGGTCGTGGTACCACCCCGGTTCGAGCCGGCCCATCCATGCGACAGAAAAGCTGCCGCGTGGCTCTACCGCTGTTAAAAATTATATAAGTTAATACTTAAGTTTTTTTATTTAAATATTTTACCGGCGGTTTTAAGAAGAAGAAATTATATCAATAAAAATAAATTGCATTTTTGTTTAAACTATTTCTACAAAAATTTGGCAACAAACATTACTTTTGCTATTCTATTCCTTTTACAAGCCGTGTATTTTAAGACTAAGCAGCCTAAGTTGGCGCCAGTCTGGCGTTTATGCAGCCAGAAACAGATGCACGTTTAATGTCTTTTTCACTACCATAGCATTTCCTTATTACACACTCTGTTGAAGAGTGAAGCGTCAGTGCTATTAGAGTTTAATTTCAGCAACTGCTTAAAACCGACTAATGTTTACAAATGTATTGAATTGTTTGTTTATTTCAATGTTTAAATATTTTTGTTTCCAATTCTGTTCTTAATTTTGATTTGTAGGGCTTAAAACGTTAGTCCACTGTTGGACATGAGCCTGTCCTGTTGATTGAACTACAACAGATCTCACACCTTTGACACTGTTCTTTATTGCCGGACTATGTATTTTTTCGCTACCTATTAACGAAGGGATCTTTTTGGCATTTCTCTAAGTCGCCTCTTACACCACCCATTAGAAGAATAGAGCTTATGTATTTTCTTATGCTGACGTCACACTGAAAGGACAACAGTTGTCTCTATGTATTTCTCATTTGATATTATTAATAGCGGCGCCGCGCCGCTACTGTGGCAATTTCGGATTACTATAAAGTTTCATATTACATATAAAATATAAGATTAGTCCAGTGGGATCGGCTAGGAGAAGAAACGAAAAGATCTCTGATAGACAGCTGCATAAAATACTATTTTATGCTGCTGTCTACCAGAGTATTAAAGTAGTACGACACAACATAAATATACCGTAAAATATAGTTGCGCTTATCAATGTATTTCATGTAGTAAGTGGTTTACTGGTAAACGAGGAATAGATAATTTGTGTTTTATTATATCGAAATATTTTTAAAGTTGGCAAAAAATTACTTCGCGTACATCCGCTGGATAAAATAATATGATATGTCTTACCTAGTTTGAAGAGCACCTCCCGCCCTCCCTCAATTGCGTGCACTTTCACCGTCACCATACTGAACTCAACTCCATAGGAGTTGTTTTGGCTCGATGCTCACTTAGCGGTTAGCCACCACAGAGTCTAGATAACAAAATAAGAGGTGTAAGACAGGGTGACGTTGTATGCAGGTGGCTCGGGAACGTGCTTTGTGGCGTTCCTTAGAGGCCTATGTTCATGTTGAAAACGTATTTTATAAATTAGTTTAATTTTTATATTAAAAAAATTGAGCAGTTAGAACATACTACAAGATTGTTTTAACGCTGACTTTGCTTCAATTTGAACAAACCTTAACCTTGGGACTAGTTTGCATATTAAAGTACTATATGGGAGGTGATTCCATAATACTACTTACTAGTAAATATTTTTATTGTTAGGTATATTTATGTTGTTTGGTCATAATTGGAAATTAGCTCTTCAAACAACCTAAATATCATTTTATTCTATACTAACACATTTTAAGAATAAAAAGATTCTAAATTATTTTATTACAATGTATAACAAAAACGTCTCAAACAGACAATTTTGTGAATTTTTCCCTTTCTTTTTATTGCCTTGTATTAATTTTTGTAATAACATAAAATAATATAAACAAACAGGCTCTCCTTTTAAGGGTACTCTTAATGTGGCCTATCTTAAATGTATTGCCTATAACGCGATTAAATTTCGTCTAGGGTGTCCCATGCCGACACTAATACTCAATTTTGCAGTATAAACCTTTGTCCCTCTTTGTTTATTCATTATTTCTGTCCGAACGACCTAAGCATTCCCTTTTTCACACACCTTTTTGTCACAACATCTTCTTGAAAATCATATAGTTCCTTTTTTGTAGGCATGACACTGAAAAGCTGTCGGTCTTTGCCTAGTGTTTCAAACTCTGACAAAGACAATAAAAATAGACTGAACTCTATGTACAATCTTTATCCTGCTGTTGATAACTAAAGGAAGTTTAACCAAGTACGTAACATAATTACAGATTGCATGAAATTTTTACCTAAGTATTTTCTATTTCCCCTTGAGCATGTTATAATTGTATGCATTTAAACATCTAGAATATAATATATTTTACTTTTATTATTTTAGTTATTAAGAACAAGTAAATAAGAAAAATTACTTTATATCCTTCCTTACACTGTATATATAAAATTAGACTACCACTGAAATAGAATATCTAAGGTCACAGGCATTAAGTTCGAATCACAGCCGAAGCCATTGTACAAGATTGTAGATAATTAATATTTGATATTTCTTTATTTATTTATAATTAAATACAATATTAAAACCTATAATATTAAAAATAATCTAAAACTAGAAACTTAATTATGATATAGTTCTACTCCCCGCGGTATCGTGCCAAGAACGCTGGCTACGTTTCCCTGCTGAATGGATATACTGAGCCTTTGAACGAAAAAAGAACCAGCCCTCTAATCACCAGCAGCAACGATCAGCCACGGATGGAGTTCCTTAAGGAACTTCACCGCACTCGGACCTCACGGATCGATAGTCTCTACAGCAAATGGCACAACTATCATCATTCATTTCTCAGAGACTCATATTTGCGCCACGTACAGAGTTCAGCTGCCTCTGATGCCACCCCGGCTCTTAACGAGGTACCGCTCAAATGAGAGGCCACCAGAGTGTTTACGCAAGTAGCATCCCACAATACCTCTCTTTTACCTCTCTCCCAAGGGACTAATGTCATACCGTCGGGTCTCCTGCCATCGTCTCTAAATATTTCACAAGGCTCTGAAACCGAGGGAACATTTCTAGAGACAAGAGCCCTTCGGATGACATCGTTCATTAACATATATTTGAATAAATATATGTTGTATTTTCTTTTTAGTCTTAATTAAGTTCAGTTTAACTCTCAAATGACACAGTTGTACTCTAAAATACTAAAATGAACCACTTTATTGTATCACCTGAATTTTAGGGTCACTCTCCTTGTTGTCTTAGCCAAAAAAATCCTCGGCATCGATATATCAAGTGACATTGATAGCAAACCAAATTGATAACTTAAAAGATTAATGTTTAGTATAGCGGGGCAGCGTTTCCTGCCCGCACAGCGTTTGCTATTTAACAACACGCGGATTCGGCCTCACATGCAATATCGTTATAATTTCTATGCTGGGCTACCCAATACCATCTTTTACTTAACCAATTCTAGCGAAGAGCGATCCTAATCATTGCATTGCATTGTATTGCCACGAGGAGTACTCCGAGGAATTTTTCAGATTTATTTCAGCCATCAAGTTTCACCATCGCATATCGCCATAAAACTATCGACAACATTAATACTATCTGAAAGCACGGCGGTACTGTGCGATTTTGCAAAAGTTTTCTTTCTCACATGAATATTTGTCATTTTTAAAATACCAGCGTTGCGATTTAGTTATTAATGTTTTTGTTCGGGGCACTATCATTTTTCAGCGGAAGGAGAAAAAGGGAGATTAGTCGCCGCGACGTGTAAGGTGTTCATGGCAGAAAGCGGCCAATTTTTCAAGTAGTAGTACAGCAATTCTTTTTTCTACAGATTATTTTGGAAACCTTAATGGCATGTTTAAATTTTAGTTATTGTTCGGTCTGTTTACGCTATTGTGACATGAGTTGAAATCCTGCACGGCGCCAGTGTTTGTATGACCTGCAAAAAATATTCCGTATGTGGATATTTGTTCACGTGCAATTTATATATTTCAACTACTCCACAATACAAGAAAACATTTTGGTACATAGTTATGTAAATAAAAGTTTAAAAAAATAACCAAAATTTAATGTTTTCGTATGCAAAGAAACTGTATTAAATGTTGAAAAATAATAAAATGGATTTTAATTAATCAAACCTTTGCAATTATTTTCTACAAATAAGATGACTTATATGCCGACGTGCGAATACTACGCCGGCTTCATCAAAGATAAGTGAAAGGGGCGATGTGTTTAAGTGGTTGTCAAGTACAAACACGTTATTCATCCCCTGGCGCACTTGTGGTCTCTGAGTTTAATAGTGATGACGTCGCATATTCCACGTTTATTCATGCCATTGGAATATATTGCAATTATCTAGATTTTAATTTAAAGAAGCTTATTTTCTTTAAAGAAATACTTGACTTTATAAGAAATTAAAAATATTTTTTTATGATTTCTTATATCTACCCGAATGGAATGGAATAAAACTAATTTTACAGATTTTATCGCGTTTAATTTTCACTTTTTAATTCCTGAAGTTTCTGATACTTTCTAGTACCCATGGTCACGAGGGTTCTGAGGTGTTTGACGTCTGGATGCAATAATTAATAAATTAATTTTTGATCTGATCTATGCAGAAATAACTTAGTTTTGAATTCTGGCAGTAGTATGCTTGGGTTTGTGTTTAAATTTATTAATTATAATATTCAAAGTAAATGGTAGCACCCAGCTATCTTTTCTATTGAAATCGGGATGTTTTGTTTTAATTTCAATAGCCTCTCGAATCATGCTCGGTAGGAATTGATGTTTTTGTGAGGGTTTCATCATCATCATTACAGCTTTTCATAAGTCCACTGCTTAACATAAGCCTCCCCTAAGGAATGCCACAAAGCACGCTCCATAGCTACCTGCATCCATCGACTTCCTGCATGTCTTACCAGGTCGTCACTCCATCTCGTGGGGGGTCGCCCTACACTTCGCCTACGCGATCGAGCAGAACCAAGGCTCCAAAATCTTTGCCAGGGATCTGTCTGCCAGAAAGAGCCAACTTTCGAAGCTAAAGACTGAGTGTAGCAGCATCGTTTCCGGGACACCTGAGATTTTGAATGAGATTGAGAGGTTGTATGGGCAGCTAGCTGTACACGTCATCGTTGGAGACTCACGCGTACAAATGTGAGTAACGATTCAAAAAGCAAGTCTTATCCGACACTATTCCGAAGATATCTTGGACGTCAGTCTGAGCGAGATTAGAATAGCTCTCCAGCACCTCAAAATTGGCAAGTCCCCGGGCGAGGATGGAATTACAGCGGAGCTTCTGAAAGCAGATGGAAAACCGGTACTTGACGTCCTTCAGAAGCTCTTTAATTCCATCCTCCATGATGGAACTACTCCGGAGGCGTGGAGCAGAAGTGCGGTAGTCTTGTTCTTCAAGAAAGGTGACAACGCTCTCTTGAAGAACTACAGACCGATTTCCCTTCTGAGCCGCGTCTACGTGCTGTTTTTGAGAGTCATTACGAATCGTCTCGCGCGCAGACTTGACGACTTCTAGCCTCCCGAATAAGCCGGTTTCCGAAAAGGCTTTAGCACCATAGACCACATACATACCCTTCTGGAAATTGTGCAGAAGTCCGAGGAGTACAATCTGCCACTTTGCCTTGCGTATGTGGACTATGAGAAAGCCTTTGATTCCGTCGATATTTGGGCTGTGCTGCAGTCCCTACAGCGGTGCCAAGTTGACTGTCGGTATATCGAAGTGCTGAAATGTTTGTACAGTAGAGCTACGATGAATATCCGAGTACAGAATCAGAGTACGAAACCTATCCAACTGCAGAGAGGTGTCAGACAGGGTGACTTTATATCCCCGAAACTCTTCACCGCTGCATTGGAAGACGTTTTCAAGCTACTGGACTGGAAATAATGCGGTATTAATATCAATGACGAGTTCATCACTCACCTTCGATTTGCCGACGATATAGTCTTTATGGCAGAATCGCTGGAAGACCTAAGTACTACGCTCAATGACCTCAATAGTGTTTCGGATAGGATAAGGATACGTCTTAAGATGAACATGGACAAAACAAAAATCATGTTTAACGTCCATGTCACACCTATGCCGGTAGTTGTTGGGAACACTAAGCTCGAAGTTGTTGCCGAGTATGTTTACCTGGGACAAATATTCCAATTAGGTAAGTCCAACTTTTACCGAGAGGTCAGTCGACTGATTCAACTCGGCTGGGCAGCGTTCGGGATACCTGAAAACGAAATTGTACAAGCAGTGCGTGTTGCCAGTGATGACTTACGGATTTGAGACGTCGTCCTTCACTGCTGGCCGTATGAGGAAGCTCAAGGGCGCTCAGCGAGCTATGGAGAGGGCTATTCTCGGGATTTCTCTGCGTAATAAACATAGAAATGAGGATATCCGCAGTAGAACCAGAGTAACCTTAATAGCCCAACGGATTAGTAAGCTGAAGTGGCAGTGGGCCGGCCCTATAGCTCGAAGAACCGACGTTCAATGGAAAAAAGGTTCTCGGGTGGCAGCCTCGTACCGGTAGGCGAAGTGTAGTGCGATCCCCCTCTGGATGGAGTGACGACCTGGTTAGACATGCAGGATGTCGATGGATGCAAGTGGCTCAGGACCGTGCTTTGTGGTATTCCTTGGGGGAGGCCTATGTTCAGCAGTGGACTTATGAAAGGCTGTAATGATGATGATGATAAAGAGAGACCGCATTCATTACTATGCTTGTACACTCCTGCATCTTTTAAAGGAATATTACACTAGACGGATGGTAAAGAATGACTAATCGTATTAAGGGGCTTGTAGTATGTATGTATAATATTTTTTATTCATCTCGAAACCACTACAGATTAATAATTAAAAGTATGTCACCAGTTACTATAATACTCAGTGGTATAAAGTACCGTTAGATAAGATAAATACATTAAAAGTGAAGCAAGTGGCTCAGGCAAGCAAGTGGCTCAGGACCGTGCTTTGTGGTATTCCTTGGGGGAGGCCTATGTTCAGCAGTGGACTTATGAAAGGCTGTAATGATGATGATGATAAAGAGAGACCGCATTCATTACTATGCTTGTACACTCCTGCATCTTGTTAAGGAATATTACACTAGACGGATGGTAAAAAATGACTAATCGTATTAAGCGGCTTGTAGTATGTATGTATAATATTTTTTATTTATCTCGAAACCACAACAGATTAATAATTAAAAGTATGTCACCAGCTACTATAATACTCAGTGGTATAAAGTACCGTTAGATAATATAAATACATTAAAAGTAATAAAACTTTTATAAATCAAGCTTTTATTGAAATGCGCTAAAAATAATGAAATTAACTTTTCCTTTAAAATTTTTACTATCAATTTATAACGTCAGCGAGATTTAACCACTCATTTCTACTTACTCGTATTTACTTTGTGTGAAAATTTTTGAAATTAAAATCAATCAGATCCTGTTTATCTACACAAGTAAATCTCGCGACAAGTTTTTATATCATATAAATTGTGTAAGGACTTTATAGGTTGATAGTAAAAGTTTTAAAGGAAAGGTTTATTTTATTCTTTTTAGCGCATTTAAATAAAAGCTTGTTTTAAAAAAAGTCTTTTTTAGTTTTAATTTATTTTTTACTTTTAGTTAGTGCTGGACAGTTTTCTCAGTCTGATCATCTCATTCAACGCATCTTTGTTGAAAGGTCGTTTGTCGGTAAATTTCGAACAGTCTAGCTCTTCAATAAGGAGACATTCTAATGATTTTACCATACTTAAGGCCACGTATGATTGACCAGCAGCGAAGAGCTTCAAACCTAAGTATACAACGGCATGGTCGAGAGTACTACCTGCATTTTGTATATTGTGCAAGCCCAACGAAATATAATTGGCAGCATTCTTCATTCTGCAGAGCCGTGACTATATTTTGCTAGAAATTGTACAGTCTTAAGTTAAATGAGATGAACACCGTCTTTACCCAAGCGTATAGGACGGATGGTATGCCAGTATCATACATTTGTGCTCTCTGGGAGCAGGACCATATGATTTCTGTAATATGTCCAATGGCACCATTCACCAGATCTTTGGACTCTCAAAGTTTACCAACCAATGCTACAGACTCGAGCAGTCCGACCTCAATATCATATTCGAAAACTCCAAAAACCCCAGTACACCAACATTTTAGACGGATTAACATCATGTTTCATTCTGATGCCTCCAAGTCCTCGGCATGGCCTCACCCTGACTCGGGTATTTGGAGGAATGCACTACATATTTCAGCTTGAAGCTTACTTGTACCTTACGAAACACAGTTCCAGGTTTGATTTTAGAGTTACGCTTCTCCTAGACAGGTTGCAAACCAATGCTGTTGACGCCTATCTCGCCAAATTACGCAAGTCAAAGTTAACCAACCGGTGCTAGATACTCGAACAATTCGAAATATCATTATCGAGGACTGCAAAATCCGCAGTACACCAAAATTTCAGACGGATTAGTGCAACTGAGTTTATGATCACCATCTTATTTTTGGTTAACTCGCATTCGTATCTCAGCAAGTCCTTTCATTTGATACCCATATTGTAGGAAAGCATAAAAAACTTAGTCCGCCATCTTTAAAAGTCCGCTATATTGGATTAAGAGTGACGTCACTTTATTTTTCGAGTTACACTAAGCAAGCCCTTTCATTTGATTTCCATATCGTAGGAGTGCATTAAAAATAACTAGTCCGCCATATCGGGTGTTCCGTCATGTTTGATTTAGAACGACATCACACAGCTAACGTGTACACAAAATTTCAGCTAAATCGCTTGAAGATATCTGCTTTAAAATTGAGTTACAAGATTCCACCCGAACAAAAATAGTAAAATTACAAATTAAATAAATGCTTGTAAAAATGAATTGATTATATTTTTAATTAAACACATATGAAAATCATTTAACCGATCTCAAATCAAAAAATAAATTTCACATTAATTACTTCTAAAGACAAAGTTGCCATCTGCTGTCTATCGAAAACCTAAATGTTTTAGGCTTTTTGTAAGTTTTATTATGATTTCTTATATTTACGCGAACACTACACATTTAAATAAAACTAATTAATTAAATGGAAGGGTTGGGGTGAGGAGGCTTGGTTATGAAAGGATATTGGGAACGTTTGGTGATGAAAGTATAAATGAGAATGGTGAAAGCCTTCTCGCCGTATGCGTGGAAAAGATTCTTTTTGTGACGAACACTTTCTTTTGTCATAAGAAGATTCACACGTATACATGGGAAAGAGGTGATGATAGAAGTATGATAGATTTCATAATTGTTGATGAAAGAATGAGGAGCGCGGTGGTAGATACAAGGGTTTACCGAGGCTCTAACGTAGGGACGGATCATTACTTGGTCTTATGCCGAATTAATGGTCTTTTCAGACGTTGGAGGCATCGGACATCTGTGTCTACCACTGCTTTACAGCGTATAAGAACAGAGAGGTTACAAGATGAAGGTGTGAGAGAGAAGTTCAAATATAGATTGAGAGAAAATATAAGTGGTATGGCTGAATTGTGTATGAATGATTTAGACTTGGAGACTGTGTGGTATAATGTCAAGAAAGGTTTAGTGGATGCAGCTACCGAAGTATGTGGTGTAAGTAAGAGAACGAATGAAAGGAAAATTAACACGTTATGGTGGGATGATGAGGTACGGATGGAAGTTGAAGCAAAGAAGAAAGCATGGCTAGATTTACTAGCAACCAAGGCTAGTAATTCAAGCAGTATGAATGATGATATTGAAAGGAAAAAGGCAGTCTTTAGACACCTAAATAAGAGAGTAAAAGAAGTAGTTGAAAGGAAAAAGCAAGAAAGAACGGATATGAATGATAGAAGAATATCGGATAACTTCCAGGCAAACATTAAAATGTTCTGGAAACTCGTAAGACCTACCAGGGGACATTCAAAGCAGCCTAGAATGAATGCTATACGAGACCAGAATGGCTGTATTCTGAATGACGAAGTTTTGAGTTTAAGGAGATGGAAGGAATACTTTGAAAGCGTGTTTATGTGTGATGAGACGTTTGAATTAAATGAAATAGAAATTCCGGAAGAAGAGGAAATAGATAGAGATATAAGTATAGATGAAATAATGAAAGCAATGAAAAGTATGAAAGCAGGTAAGGCAGCCGGTTATGATAGAGTATCTCTCGAAATGCTTAAGGCTGGAGAAGGAGTGGTGGCAGACCTGCTGTGCACCTTGTTTAATTTATGTTGGGAACTTAAGCGGGTACCGGGAGACTGGTGCAAAGCCGTGATAGTCCCAATATATAAGGGAAAAGGATCACAGCAGGACTGTAAAAACTACCGTGGTATCAGCCTTCTTAGCATTGTGGGAAAACTGTATGCTAAGGTACTAATTGAAAGAGTTATGAAAGAAACTGATGGAAAAATTTGGGATGTGCAAGCGGGATTTAGAAAGGGAATGGGATGTACGGATCAGGTCTTTTCCATGCGCATGATCGCGGAGAAGTTTTTGGCCAAAAACCAAAAAGTTTTTTGTGCGTTCGTAGACTTGGAGAAGGCTTATGACAGAGTGGACAGGGATGTGTTATGGCAAACACTGAACTCATTTGGGTTGAGCGCTGGCTTGATACAGGCATTGAAGTCTCTATATAGGGACTCTAGTGCTTGTGTCAGGATCAACGGGGCCTACTCGGACTGGTTTGGCATCCATAAAGGTGTCAGACAGGGCTGTGTGGCTTCCCCGTGGCTGTTCAACCTATTTATGGACAGTTGTTTGGAAAATTTGAAAGCAGAAGAATGCGGGTTAAGAATGGGTGAGTTAACCGTCAAATGCCTTTTGTACGCCGATGATCAAGTCATACTTGCGTCGTCGGCAGCCGAGTTGCAAATGATGGTTACATTAATGAACAGGACATTAAAATAAAAGGGAATGAAAGTGAACGCAAGTAAGACGAAAGTTATGGTTTTTGAAAGAGAAGAAAGTAAAACGATATGTGAAATAAGAATAGAAGGGGAGTTGGTAGAGCAAGTAGATGAGTTTGTGTATTTGGGATGTGTGTTTAGCAGGGATGGTAGATATGATCAGGATATAGAACGACGAGTGAATGCAGGAAATAGATTGATTGGGGCTCTACACTCTATTGTGAAAAGTCAGAATGTGTTTGGCAATTCACAATGCTGTGTTAGTGCCTACTTTAATGTATGGTAGTGAAAGTTGGGTATGGCAGAAGAAGCACGAGAGTAGAATAAATGCTGTAGAAATGCGGTCATTACGTAGTATGCTAGGGCTGAATCTGAATGACAGGGTGAGAAATAGTGTGATAAGAGAAATGTGTGGTTTGCAAGATGATGTTGTGACTAGGATTAAGAAAGGAATGCTTCGGTGGTTTGGTCATGTAGAAAGAATGAATGAGGAAAGAGTGACAAAGCAAATTTATGTTGTAGAGGTGAATGGCAGAGTCGGGAAGGGTCGCCCTAGGCGAAAGTTTATCGACCAAATAGGCGATATATTGAAAATGGGCCAAATTAAGAGTACCTTTAACCGACGAGCGTGTATGCGTAGGTATATGGATGTGGAGGAAGCGAGAGAGGTGTGTCAGGATCGTGCCAAATGGAATTCCATAGTCTCTGCCTACCCCTCTGGGTGACAGGCGTGAGTGTTTATGTTTTATGTAATTTTACGAATTTAATCGCGTATATTATCTTATTTTTATATTCCCGACGATTAGGGTGCTTTCCAGCACCCGTGGTCACGGGGGACTGAGGTGTTTGACGTCTTGCTGTCATAGTTAGCCCGGCTACCTTCAGTTTTTTAATATTAATTTTTGGTTTAATTTACGCAGAATGAGCTTACAATATCTTGAAGTCTAGCAGTGGTATACTTGGGTTTGGATTTGATTTTATTAATTATGGGATCCCAAGCAGATGGCAGCACCCATCCATCATCTCTATTGAAATTAGGATGTTTTTTTAATTTCAATAGCCTCCAATAGTTTCGTTGTATACGTTTACTTGGTGACCGTATGGCCAAGACCTCTTTCCAAGTGGGCTTCATGGTAGAATTTCTACTTTGTAATGTTGACTACTATTTTATCAAAATAAGACTTGATCCTCATTTGTTACGCGTTCATCTTCATTGAAAAACGAGCAATATTTATTATTTCTTTATTTAAAGGATAGGGTAACAAACGAGCACATAGTCCACCTGATGATAAGTGATTGCTGTGACCCATAGACATCTACATTTATCCTCAATAAAGAATCAAAATTGACGGCTCCGTGGCACAGTGGCTTAGCAATGATTTGGTGCGCTGGGGGCCGCGGGGTCGAATCCCGCACGTAACAAGTATTTGTATGGTCTACAAATAATTGTTCCGGTTTTGGATGTTAGTCTTTGGCAATTTGTGTTTGTTAACTGCCTCTGTGATACAGGAGAAAATCCTAGTGTGGGGGGTAACGTTTTTATAAAAAAAGAAAAAAAAATGCAGATACGGCGTCACCCGTGAGGACTAAGATAGAATGCCTCTTTTCTAGTAAATAAGGTCTACGGTTCTCTACACCCACCATACGAAACACAGCAGAAATAAGCTGCTATTTTACGCTAGTATTCTGTGAGAGCGTGGTCCTTCCCCGGTCGAGCCGACACATTCGTGCTATAACTGTATTATTAATATGGCTGCAGCATGGCTCTACCGCGTATAAAAATTAAAACTTGTAGTTACGATTAAAAAAATTAATAGTATTTATGTAAACAAACGTAGGATTACTTAAAGTGAAATAAAAGTCACTAAAACATAAAATTACATTCTTCTTTACCTATTTTTTTTTATAAAAGGGCTGTCCTTTTCACTTGGATTTTTCTATTTGTAGAGAGACCAAAATTCGGTCTAATGGTCATTATTAGTATTATAATATGTCTCCTAAGTTTATTTTAAATATTTCACTAGTTTGCAATAAAACAAGAATTCTAAAATTGTCACTAAATACAAAGAATATATACATTACGCGAACTAACGATCGCGAGAAATGAAGAAATTTTGCTTAAACAAATAATATTTACATACTAGCGCACAGTCCACCTGATGACGTGACTGAATGTTGAAGCCCATAGTCACTTACCCTTGAGCCAAAATGCAGATACGTTGTCATCGCTACGAAGGAATATACTTATTAGTTATCAAAAAACAGCAGCGTTCAGCTGCTACTTAACGCTGGTATTCTGTGTGAGGGTGGTCTTTCCACGGTCAAGTCGACATATTCGTGCGAATTTAAATCTTCAATTAATCACCATCGTAACAGTTACAAGCAATCAAAATTCCACTGCTTAAAATGCCTCTACCACACATAGTCTCATAGGAAGATATTTGGAATTTGATATTTTATAGTTACCACGCATGGCAATTATATGCGTGGGTTGCAATTTATATTTTATAATTGCTATTAGAATATGCTGCTGCATGTTTTCTGTTTTGTTTCCATCTATTGTCTTTTATGAAACTCACGGCGCGATATGGGGCAGTAGTTCTTACACCACCACTACACGGAAAGTTAGAAATATATTATAATGAGTCTAATCCAAGATTAATTAATCTTGAATCAAAATGTATCTCTCAGAAAAATGATTATGAGTTACAAATTAAAAAAAAACACAAAACGAGTACTAAATGCGTTAAGTTTTCCTTTTTGTTCTATGAAAAATTGTTTACTATTAGAATCTATTTTTTATAGTATGGGATGACAAACGAGCACAGAGTCCACCTGATGATAAGTGATTGCTGCAACCCACAGGCATCTACATTTACCCTCAATAAATAATCAAAATACGCTATCACACGTGAGGACTAAGGTTAAATGCCTCTTTTCCAGTAAAAAGGGTCTCCTTTTCTCTACATGTACCATACGAACACATAAGTGTTAAACTGCGTATTTACGCTGGTATTCTGTGAGAGCGTGGTCCTTCCCTGTTCGATCCGATCCATTGATGCTACAACTATACTACTAATATAGCTGAAGCAGGGCTCCACCACGTAAAAAATCGTTATCTTATTTATTCAAAACTGTAAATTAAATAATACGTTAAATCTGTTGCGCACAAAAGGTGGAACACAGAAATACGGGGACTTTCGTATTTCAGCCCTAAATCATGGCGAGACAAGGTTAATGGGGTTGAAATCAAAATGCCTGCAGGCGGTCACGTAGCTTAGGCAAAATTTAATAAATTCCATTTCTACTACAATTTATTGTGGTGCTTATGAAATAGTGACTCGTTTGCTTTTATGCCTTTTTAAAACTTATAAAAAGTTATTATATTTGGTTAATAAAGGAATGACTTTCAATAATTAATATGTAATTATCTATATTTAATAAAAATCATTCAAATTAATAGAATCAGGCGATTCTTTGCGGAAATCCATTATATTAAAGTTGGTAAAAATTAACTTTTTTTATATCCGCTCGATAAAATAAAATGATGTATCTTACTTATAGCTAATTTCTTAATATATTGATCAAAATACAACAATTAAAAGACAAATGAACTTGCATTCCAACTGTTGGTAAGTGGTTCTTGCAGCTTATGGACACCTGTAACGTACTTGAAATAAATAAGACTACAGATACAAAGTTATTTCCAAGACCACAGGCGGAATGCTCCACATCATTTTTTATAGAATAAGGTGACAAACAAGTACATAGTCTATCTGACTGTCAGTGGTTACTGTGGCCCATAGACTACATCTATCCTCGTTTGCGAATCAAAATGCAGATGTGTTGTCACCTGTGAGGACTAAGAAAGGTCTCCAGTTCTCTTTACTCACCATAAGAAACAGCAGTGTTAAGTGCTATTTTACGCTGGTATTCCGTGAGAGCGTGGTCCTTCCCCGCTTGAGCCGATCCATTTGTGCTACAACTATACTACTAATATAGCTGCAGCATGGCTCTACCACGTATAACCTGTTTTTATACTAGCTCTCTATACCCTACAGAACTATAGCAGTGCTGGCACTGCTGCTTGGAGAGAGAAGTAGTTATGAATATAGTAGGTACCTAGTATTTTTTATAATTTTAAAGAAAGATAACAAATTCTGCTTATAAATAATAGCAGCATCTAAGTAATGTAATACTGTTAAAGAAATCATTCGCTATCTAAGTGCTTGCTTGTCATTAACCAGAGTAATCGGGCCCCTTTATTCTGAAGAGTTAAAAGACCACCTCGATGATTTCGAAAAATTGCCGCATACTTAAGTCGAATGCTTACTGGTCTCATCGATAATAAAGCCATTAAATGCTCTTTGAAATGATACAACTGTGAATGCATCTGTTCTAAGCGTATTGTGGCGGCGCTGTCGTCATGCCACAAGCGAAACACATCGAAGCCTAAATCGCGCTAACAAAGTTCCGAAGTTAAAAAGCAGTATATATAGAATAGCTCCGAACTACTACTGGACATTCTGCTTGCGCCGCCGCTCTTGAGCGGACGTGCCCAAGTTGACCGCGCTATCGTCCCCGTACATTAGTGCCCTCTCGCTCTCGCATCTCCACTATCCTGCTCACGCTGTGCAGTGCTGACGCTTTGGTGAGTTTTTGCCGATAACTTTCAGTTCTTGCCCCCCTGCCTACTGGCGGGGAGGTTTTAATGATCACTGCCTGCTTTCTATTGTTACAGTTATCATTTCTTGTTAATTGTTTTGTTGATTTTTTGTTTTCTGTTATTACTTGTATACCGTATATTGTATATTCTTTCTCGGAATACGTCACTTGTTTTTTTCAGAACAAGACCCTCTTCTTTAGAGAACAGGAATCCCTCCCTTACTGCTTAGAGAAAAACGTCTCTGTTCTTTTGCGATCAGGGATCCCTCGTTTACTGCCTAGAGAAAAACTTCTTTGTTCTCAAAAGAACGGAGATCCCGTCCTTACTGTTAGAGTATAACGTCGTCCCCTTCCTCAACATATCCACAAAAGACCTCATTAGGTCAATGGTTGCCACCCTAAACCACTCCCTTGGTCTGGGCATTACCACATAGGTCATAGCCGCAGTCCAAGCATCAGTTGCTCCTCAGGCGTATCATCCACCGCCATCCGTCGCAGCCTTTCTGGCGACCAAATTGGCTATCCCGCAGTCGAACTCTTTCGCGTTCCTGGACATGAAGTGCTCCTATTCCGATTTCGCGTCCACGGCATCGACCTCTCGGAAGAGGCCCGCTACCGAAGCCAAGTCCGGCACCGGTTCATCGGAGTCTTCTGACTCCGATGGAACCGGAGAATCTGTGTTCACCACGGTGACTTCCAAGCGTAGCGGTAAACGCGCCGCAAAAAACCTGCACCCCCCCCCGTTTCAGCGGCCCCTGCCGCTCCCTCAACTACCCGCAGTTTCCGCAGCCGTCTTTGCCCCCGCAGCCCCCGCCGCTGCTTCGGCCCCCCTAATGTTGTTAGAAATCCCCGCACCGTCCAAGCCAGAATCCCGCTGCGCCTTCGCTAAAAAGCAGGTCCTGTCCCCTGTCTTCCTAAGAGATAAGGCACAATTAACCCAACTTTCTAAAATCGCAGGCGCGCAGGTATAAAATACGACCAGGCCACCAACATGGAAAAAGCCATCAAAATTGTCCCTCAGTCGATCGACGACTTTCGCCGCATTACAAGGCTTTTCACAGCCGAACGTGTGTCCTTACACACGTAAGCTCTTCCAGAAAAGCGTAAAGTCAAGGCCGCAATCCGCGGTGTTCCATTTGAACTCGCCAATGAAGACATCCTTGAGGACCTTAAGTCCCAGGGATTCCCAGTCAAGGCTGTGCACAGTGTCGTGAAGCGACAATAAAAAAAAGAAAAGAACCTAACCTAACAACAACGAAACAACAAAAATAGAATAAGAAAATAATATATTTAAAATTTTAAAAAGATATTTACAATTTTATATAAAAAAATGAAGTATGATGATGGTGATGGGTGACGTGAATTACAATTAAATAGAAAATAAAGATAGATGAATATTGAGGCGTAGCCTGAAGGTCAAAGTGGCACACGCTGCGCTTGGAGTAGGAGTAGGCACACGCTGAGCTTGGAGTCTCGCAGCGTCTGGAGCAAGCACGCACAGTGGTTAAAGATAGCACAGCACGGGCACTTGTAGGTGGAGGCGCAGGCGACGACTCCAAACGAAGGCAAAGGCTTGCAGGATCCCGGAGCAGTGCGGCCCCGTGCTTGGAGTAGGCTACGCCGACGACTTCAGGTGAAGACAGAGGCTTGCAGAATCCCGGAGCAGTGCGGCCCCGTGCTTGGAGTGGGCTACGCCGACGACTTCAGGTGAAGACCGAGGCTTGCAGGATCCTGGAGCAGTGCGGCCCCGTGCTTGGAGTAGGCTACGCCGACGACTTTAGGTGAAGACAGAGACTTGCAGGATCCCGGAGCAGTGTAGCCCCGCACTTGGAGTAGACTAGGCGACGACTTCAGGTGAAGACCGAGGCTTGCAGGATCCCGGAGCAGTGTGGCCCCGCGCTTGAAGTAGACTAGGCGACGACTTCAGGTGAAGACCGAGGCTTGCAGGATCCCGGGGCAGTGCGGCCCCGGGATAAGGCCTTTAGGAGATGCTTCAAGTTTGGAAGCTGAAGCGAGACTGTCTGTATTAACCGATGATTCGGCTTTTATACCTTTTTAGGGAGAACGGGAAATTATTTAAATTAAAAGCAAATTTTTGTAAATGGCCCAGAGCAAAAGAGTATTTATGTGGAAATATTGAAATAAAAACATCAGACCAGTAACGAGTTTGAATAAAAATTGCCATGACAACCAGATAAATAACGATGTCAAAACATGTCAATTTTTGGTTTTAGGCTCGTTATTAAGAAACGGCAAGTTTTAAGTAAGAAATGAGATATTATTGATATAGGAAAAAAGGTAGCGCAACAGCGCGCACGAAACCCGAAATTGCAGAGTTACGGGGAACTAAATAAAGATCGAAAAAGATAGACTCCATTGACAGCGTGAAAATACGAAGTGAAAATGATTTGTTATGGACTAAAAACGTTACAAGATCCTATGGAAATAAAGTTGATGCAAAAAGAAAATCAAAAACAGAAGGGAAAAATAAATTTATAACAGTGTAAAATGATATGTAAGTACCATAACACTACAACAAGATGCACAGCAATAAGGGCAAGAAGTTTCCGCTTGCCCTTGTAATTCTAACGAACGTGCCGGAGGCAAAATCCATCTTCCGCCAGGTACGCACAGTGTGCGGCCTGTCAAAAGTGAGGGTTGAGCCCCCACATAGGCGCAGTGCCACCGCTGCCAACTTTATAGACATGCTGCGGTCAACTGCTCTGCCCCACCCAGGTGCGTTAAGTGCCTAGATCCACACCACTTGAAATAGTGTCCTCGGCCTAAAAACGCCGAATTGCCACCCGCCTGCGTCCTGTGTCAGCAGGCAGACCACCCGGCAAACTACAGAGTCTGCCCTTGCGCACCTCATCCTTGTGTCTGTAGGCAAGCTCCATCACCGGTCAATGACAGGTCATTCCCGGTCCTCCGTTCAAGAATGCTCAGTCAGGGCCTTTCCAAGCCCCTTTAGGGCCCTTCGACCCTCTCAGGGTCCTTTAAGGCACCCTCAGGGCCATTTTTGGCCCCCTCTGGGCTTCTCACAGCCTTTGCAGCCTCCAGTTTTCCCCTGTGGCCCCAAAAAGGCCAAACCACCGCGGACATCCTCCGCCCCACAACAGGAACAGCCCTCAATGGTTGATGACCTAAAAACGGTATGCTCCGCTATTAGGAACATTAACGTTGGAGAAATTGCCGTCTTAGCACGCAAATTGTGCGTCGCTCACTCCCCGTAAGACCATCTCCTCGCTCTTATAGAGCATCACAACCTTTTATGCTCAGTGTAAGTTAAGTTAACTTAAATTAAATTAACTCAACAATGACCTGATCTGCCAAAATCTTACGGTCGTATCAAGCCTAAGGGTTTTTCGCTTGTATCTTTTAACATTCGCGGTTTACGAAATAACCTCCCAGAGTTTAAGCTCTTTCTTCGAGATCGCGAAGCCGATTTCCTCCTCTTACAGGAAACTAATCTCAAAATTAAGGACATTAAAGGCCTTTCCATTCAAAAGTTTTCTCTTGTTCGTAATGACAGAAGACGGCGGCGGTACGGCCATTTATTACAAGAAGACACTTCATTGCTCTCACATTCCTACTCCGCAGCTTACCAACATCGAAGCCACGGTATGCAGGCTAGCTATGACTTGACATCACTCCATCGTCATGGCCTCAAAAAACATTGACGAGGGTACCTTATCTCCAGGCAATTCAGTCATTATGTTTGGAAATTTTAACTCCAAGCATACTGAACGGACCTGCCGTACTACCTTTCAGAGTGACAAGCAACTGCTTGATGTCGTACAGTTTCTTGACCTTACCGTCCACAGCGCCCTCGGTGTCACTCACTATCCCGATAACACCATCCACGCTTCCGATGTGCTAGACTTTGCTTTAGTCAAAGGAGTTTCCTTCAACCTGAGGGCAATCGAGACACTAGACGATCTAGGATCCGACCACCGACCGGTCTCCCTCATTCTTGGCCATAAGCCACCTCCCCCAACCCCCTCCACGAAAACCTTCACTAATTAAAAGGGCTTCAAGAAGTCCCTAGCTAAAGCTATGGACTCACAGGACTCCCCCAACTCCCTCTCGTCAGACTTCGACAGTCCCGAAAATATCGACACCTCGTTCGATTCACTCTCCACCCTCATAAAATCCCCCCTTAAGGACAATGAAAGGGTCGTCTAGGTTGCAAATAATGATGGGCTTCCCCTACATATTAGCAACATATTGAAAGCCAAGAGAGCTGCTTTCCGGAGAGCAGCAATATATCCCACCCCCGAATATAGGCGTACAGCCAATCGTTTTCAACAAAAAGTCCGTTTCCGCCTAACCGAACTTCGAGACCTCGAAAAGAGTAAGCTCATGGAGAATATCTCTCCCTCTCATACAGCGTACTATCAGATGGCAAGAGCCCTCCGCATAGATGCTATCACCCACACTCCCCCTCTCTTCCGTCCCAATGGTACGGTTGCCTTCGAGGACGAGGAAAAGGCTGAGTGCTTTGCACAATGCTCTCCTAGCTCTCAATCCATCGACCCTTCACACATCCAGGTAGTGGTGGAAGAGGTCTGCTGCCGGAACTCACCCCCACATTCTCTGACTCTATCACTGTGTCCAATGATGAGACCTCATCCCTCATCAAAGGACTTAAGCAAACAAGACAAAACCAAGCCCTTAAACATTTTCCTGACCAGGTGTTAACCTTTTTAACTGTTATCTTTAACGCCTGCTTCAATGTTAGTTACTTTCCCACTTCATGGAAATAGGTAACTGTCATTGGTATTCCCAAGCCAGGGAAGCCTCTCAACCTCCCCTCCAATCATAGTCCCATCAGGCTCCTCAAGGCCATGGGCAAAGTCTTCGAAAGAGTCATCCTCACTCACATGAGGTTCCATCTGTTTCGCACAGACGGTGACCCTCTTTTCATCCCCCACCAATTTGGTTTCCGAGCGAAACATTCTTGTCCCCAACAAGTTCACCGTATTGTGGAATATATCCTCAATAGTTTTTATCCTCGTGGTCATAAGACCATTGCGGTCTTTTTCGACATTGCTAAAGCTTTCGATAGCGTCTGGCACGAAGGCCTTATCTACAAACGAAATAAAATAGGTCTCCCCCGATCGTCTAGTACGTCTCGTGGCCTCTTTCCTGAAGCATCGTACCTTTTGTTTAAGACACGAAAGCACGCTCTCCTCTCAGCACTCCATCAAAGCTGGTGTCTCTCAGGGCTCAGTACTTGCTCCCCTTCTCTATATAATGTTAATCAACAACATTTCCATCCCGTCGAAAGGTGTTCAGCTCTCTCTCTTCGCAGATGACACTGCCCTCTACTGTAAAATTACCTCGCTACCTTTTATACAGAACAAGATCTCAAGTCAGTTGATGACCTAGGTGCTTGGTTCCAAAAATTGTGCATCGATGTGAATCCGGAGAAGTGCTCCGCCGTTCACTTCGATTATAAACGATGCCACCTCAATAACACTCCACCAATCCGTATGCTAGGGACCGCTGTCCCCTGGCATACGTCTGCCAAATATTTAGGTTTCACCCTTGACACGAGGCTCACCTTCAGGCCCAATGTTAAAAGAGTAATCCACAACGTACGTTGTTACTTGAGTAGGCTCAACAGTATGTTGGGCCGACACCGTAAAATATCCCTCCATAACAAGCGATTCCTTTATAAGGTCTGTGTACGACCAGTCATGTCTTACGCGGGCCCTATATTTGCTCACGCTGACCCCAAAATTATGAATGAACTCCAAATAGTTCAAAACCTCTTCTGTCGTCGAGCTACGAATGCACCCTGGTACGTCCGTAACGCCGACCTCCATCGGGACTTAGAGCTCCTTACAATTCAACAATTTCTTAAAACATTATGTTGGGCCGACACCGTAAAATATCCCTCCATAACAAGCGATTCCTTTATAAGGTCTGTGTACGACCAGTCATGTCTTACGCGGGCCCTATATTTGCTCACGCTGACCCCAAAATTATGAATGAACTCCAAATAGTTCAAAACCTCTTCTGTCGTCGAGCTACGAATGCACCCTGGTACGTCCGTAACGCCGACCTCCATCGGGACTTAGAGCTCCTTACAATTCAACAATTTCTTAAAACACTCTCTGAGAACTTATTCAAAGCCTCAGAGTCTCACTCCAATCAATTCATTCGTGAGGCAGCTACTTATGCAGCCCCACTCCCCTCTCGCTATCGAGTCCGCAGGCCGAGAACCTCTCTCTCTCGGATCCGCCAAACAAACTTACAACCGACTTGAACTGCTTCCTGGCGGCTCAGGCCGACTCTTCTTAAATTTGCCTTAGTAGGCTCTACTCCAGCGGCTCGTAATCGCCTGCGCCCTCTTTTCCCAAAAGAAGGTCGCTTTCGATTCGGCAAAAAGGCCTCAAAGGCCACTGCCAAACCCTATAGGCGGTCTTTAGTGTGGGTGGGTGTAACACTTAGGGTGTTAGGATAGTTAGTCATTTAAAACTATTACTGGAGCGTTGGCCGCTTCCTGGGCAGAGCACCTTGCCCGGCGGGAGATCTCCCCTTTTCCTTCCACCCGCCAAAGTGGTATCCAACCGACGTGATATGAATAGGCAACCAACAACTTTCAGAAAAATACAACTTTAAGCCTTCGTTAATATCCTCAAAAACCCCTACCATTCACTCCACACTGGTGAAGCACCAGTTTTCAAACAAACAAAGAATGATCGAAATCGGTTTAGCCAGTAAAAAGTTATAAGGTAACACACATAAAAAACATACAGACAAATTAAGTACCGTCTCCTTTATGAAGTCAGTAGAAAAATTCACGCTGCCCCCATAACAGTTGACCCTACTCACCTACTAAATCAAGTGTTAAGTTTTAACTTACCGTAATAGAAATTAAGCTGCCGATGAATGAATAGGTGTTGGGTGGAGTTCATTTATTACGACCATTCGATTTGTGGTTGAAGCTTTAAAATTATTGCCTTCGACCATATCCGTTCAATATTATTTTAGATACAAATTTCTAGCACAAATATTCACTATTGATCAATATTAATAACTTCATTGATATATATTAATTTATGGAGAATAGTGTTGATAAAAATTTGTAACTGAAATAATATTGAATTTTATACTTGGTAGAGCCACGCTATAGCTGCATTATGGTTGCAGCATGAATGGATCGACTCAACCGGGGAAGGATCACACTCTCACAGAATACCAGCCTAAAATAGCAATTTAATTCTGCTGTATTTCGTATGGTGAGTATAAAGAGCGAGAGTAGCTTTTTACTGGAAAGGAGGCATTCCAATTAGTCCTCTGGAGTGGCAGCGCATCTACATTTCGGTTGTTAATTCATAATGAATAAATGTAGATGTCTATGGGCCACAGCGTCCATTTATATCATTACATCAGGTGGACTATGCGCTCGTTTGTCACCCATATTCAATGAAAAAAGATGTCGAAGGAAACGGTGTATTATATGGTAAGTAAATAAACTCATAAAAATATTTACAACTATAATTCCAACTTATGGTTTAAAACTTGATACTGAGGACATTTAAATAGAACCGACTTGAAAGAAAAGAAGCTAGTTATACCAGTTACTTGATACCAAGAAGTAAGTAATTCTTTTATGGGGCAATGTATACGCTTTTACAATAAAGTCACAGAAAATATGCACGACCTATTTATCTATCAAGAAGTTAAAAATGTTTATCAAATGATTTTTTTAAATAAGGGTTATTCTAGTACTAAAGAGTGTTGATAGTAACCCCTGGGTAAAACGTGATAGCTACCAAGCTGTTTCTAAATGTTTCGTACTTTAGTTTATAAAATGTTGAAAATCAATTTTATTGGATAGAAGTTTTTTTCCGAACCAGGGGAAAAGCTTAAATTACTTTTAATAAGTACTCTTGTAATTTTTATTGTTGAGACAATATTGTTAGTAGTTTATGTTATCATTTACTTATTCTGGGACGTATGATTAACAATATTAGAATAAATTTATTTATAATGGTAAATATTAATATTTGAACAATGTATTTAATGTGTTTAGTTTAAAAATATTGTAATAATATGCGCTTAGTTTCTAAGTTAATACAAATGGTATATGATATTTCGTATCTATAATATAACATAATATGTAAGGTTAAATTCAATATTAATTCAAAAAATGTTCTCACTTATGTTCAAATCAGAGGTAACTTAATAAGTGTCTATGCAACCAGCAGGCTTGCATAGAGTAGCAATTTAAAATTCAAAATAGCAATTTTGTCCTGTCAGTCAGTCTTAAAACTTGCTTTTCTAATAAAATATCCTTCGGTTTAATTAGTTATCATTATTCATGTTGGACACAATTCTTATTTTTGATTACATTTAAATAAATAATGTTTATTTTATTTCTGTTTTATTTTTTTTATTTCAAAATATCCTTAAAATTGTTTTGGATAATAAATATGACGAAACAACGTATTAATACGCAACAAATTTAAAGAAGTTTTTAAACAAACTAACTAATTTATATTTTGAGCAACAGACGCTTTAACTGACATTGTAACCAATCTATGTAGGGCAATGCAGCCAATCCCGTTGATACACTTTATCCCCTGTCAAATTAATCTGATGGGATTGTTTCGTAACGTCACTGATACAGATAATATCATTTTGTTAAAGGCGATTTAATCTCTGAAACTAACATTTCGTTACTTGTCACATTATTTATAAATAATATTTTAAATGTAAAGAGTAAAATAATTAGTTTGTAATGTTCTTCTCTCTGTGTTCTATTTAAGTGCCTTTTTAATAAAGACACGCGTAATAAGTGATGATAAGATGATAATAAGTGACCTGTAAACGTCTTTAACTCACCCCTAAGGACTAAGATATAAAGTCTCTTTTCTAGTAAAGAGGGCATCCGGTTATCTACAGTCACTATATGAAAACCAGCGTAGTTATGTTGTTTCACTCTGTTATTATTTAACAAACTGGTCCATTTCATCCATACCATACGTGTAGCGTATTTTCAACAACATTTACTCACGAGATTTTCTTTCACCGCCAAGATGTGGCAAAGTTTGATAGAATTTCATCATTGCAATTAACAATTACGAACTTGAACTACTGTTTACTGTTAATAATCGAATAGCCTTTTTAGATAAGGGAATAAGCTCTAAAGTTCGTTCGGGTATCTTAAAAGTAAGAGTGAATTGGTTTTTATAAACTTAGGTTACTTTTTACGGCTTTATTATTAGGTGGAAAAATTGTTAGGCATTCGCTTATAATAGCTTAAAAAGTAATTTTTGTAAACTATGGAAATTAATTTTCTAATTATTATCACAAAAAAAATTAAATAAGACATTTAATAAAACTATAATATACCTTATAACATTCAAAATTGTATTTTTAATACTCCTGACAATTCACAAGTCCAATGCAAATCATAGGTCTACTGCTAAAAATTCCACAAATCACAGTTCTAAGCCAATTACAACACTAAACTTCCTGCATCTCTTAAAAGATCGTCACTTCACCTAGTGGGGCCCAACCGCTCACTTTTACTGGTACAAGGCAGCCACTTGAGAGCCTTGCTTTATTATAGGTTGTCGATTCTTGCTAACCGAATATAGCGTAAAATAGCATCATAACACTGTTGCGTTTCTAAAAGATTAAGAGACCCATCTTACTGTAAAGAGACACTTTTAATAATCAATGGTAATACTGCATATACATTTTGATTATCAATCTAGGATATTTATAGATACCAATGGGTGTGTTTCCTTTGTTTGTATAAAATAAAAGATATTTTTATAGTATAGGATGATAAACGAGCACACAGTCCACCTGATGGTAAGTGGTAGCTGTGGCCCATAGACATTTACATCTATCCTCGTTTGAGAATCAAAATGCAGATGCGTTGTCACCCGTGAGGGCTAAGGTGGAATGCCTCTTTTCCAGTAAAAAGGGCCTCCGGCCACCTGCACTCACCGAGCGAAATGCAGAGGTAAACCTCTACTTCACGCTGGTATTCTGTGAGGTCGTGGTACCACCCCGGTTTTAGCCGGCCCATCCGTGCGACAGCAAAAGCTGCCGCGTGGCTCTACCACTACCGCTAGAGGAGTTATTTAAAGTCGACCCATTTATTAATGTATAAGGGTATTCAGCTGAAATGCAGCAACGGGAAAATTAAACTATTTTTTTTAAATTATATTAAAGTATAATTTAAATGTTCATAAAACCTTTTAAAATATTATTCAGAATCAACACTTTGATAAATTTAATCTAATAGATACATTACTTTGATACTCTTTTACTCCAAACAGCCATAATTATAAAACAATTAGATGATCGCGTGTAAAACGAACCTTGGAAACGATGCAATTTTCTACCGTTTTGGGCAAATTTTCATGCTCGGCTAACAATTTTACCTAAGTAAAATAATTCTAAGAAACAATTTCAGAAGCCTTTTAAATTTTTTATATTTAACGATTGTTATTTTAAAAGATTGTTTTTTAATGTTTATAAATTAATTAAGGAAATTAATCTTGTAGTGGCGATATAAGAATATCCACTAACCCGTATCGTCCCGTGGGTATCGTAGGAGCCGACTGAGGAAAATAAACCAGGAGATGAGCAGCAGCGTGTTCCTATTTATTTATTTAAAACATGTATTGTGATCGCTGCTATGTCTATAGTTAACTGCTAAGCCCTACTTACTCAATGAATAGGTGGAGTTGCTTGGCTGTGAGCAATTTCACTTCTTCCAGGCGGAGTACATAGTTTCCCAAATTAGTGTTACGTTTGCGCATTAAGATCCGCAATCAATTACGATGTATGTTGGCGTTTCTTCCCTTAGGGAACAATACCGGCACATACTTGAGTTGCTCGGTCGCAGCATGGTCATGTGCTTTTTAACCCTTAATTACTCGCACGAAGAACATTGCTTATCTGCTCACATGGGGTCACATGTGACCCCATATTGAAGGAATTATTTTTAATATCATATATTAAATATATAAGTAAATAAAACTACTTTAATATTTAAGTGCTTTATTATTTATATAATATTTATAAGAAATAACATGAATTAATATATTATTAATGAAAAACAAACTAAATTAAAATTATTTTCAAAAATCTTAAATTTGTACTTTTGTTAAGATCTAAGTTAAATTATATACATATTTCTAAGAAATCTCTGAATTAATTTTATTAAACTGTTGGCAATATATATCTAACTGATCATTGCACACAAATTTTGTGCATTTTGTGCATTTTGTCGATATTTGACGATCATTTTTTCGCGGGCAGTTGCTGCAACACCCAGGATTTACAGTGGTTGGTAGGACGCGGTTTTTCAACTCATCAACTTCCAAAGGACGTTTTTTTACAACTTTGGGAGTTGCATTGATCGTCGTTTCTGGCGATTTTGAACAAGTTCAACTGACAATTGCCGCAAGAAATTACGCCTCACGTGAATATGTAATTTTTCGGTATTTGCTCGATGTAAAACGAATGCATTTATGCCTGAAACATTTATACGATGGAAGAAAAAGGCTAACGGCCATCGTTCAGTTCGCCTTCCTACGCTGTATGTACCACACAATTTTTGTGTCCACTCCTCCTTTGGTGCCATTGTAATATATTATTATTTCTGGCTTCTGTTGATCACCTGAAATTGGGTTGATATTAGCTGCATGATGCATGAAAGATAACAACACAACAGCTTAATTTGGTTTTGGAACGTGCGAAACCATGGTCATTGTTTTTTTGGAATTCGAAAAGAGAGCTGAATTGTGTTCTAGTTTTTTTGGGCAAAAAATCCTGAGTTAGAGTAAACAGTACGAGGGTGGATTGAAAAGTACTCGGCCTAACCAAGAAAATAAACACATACTAAATCAGTTATATTTTTATTTTTCTACATAATCACCATCAAGTTCAATACACTTTTGCCACCTCCCCTTCCAAGCATTTAGACCGTTGAAAAAAAATGATTCTTCCTTAGAGTCAAAATATGCGTCTACAGCTGCTTTGACCTCGTCGTTTGTCGAAAATCTTTGACCTCCCAAGTGCTTTTTTAGGTTAGGGAACAGAAAGAAGTCTGATGGTGCCAGATCAGGTGAATACGGCGGATGCGGTAACAGTTCAAAGCCACAGTTGTGAATTTCAGCCATTGACTGTACTGACGTGTGAACACGGGCGTTATCTTGATGAAACAGGACTTTTGTTCTGAGCATTCCTCGACGTTTTTCTTTTATTTCCTCTCGTAAACGACGTAGTAAGGTGCAGTAGTAATCAGAGTTTATAATCTGACCCCTTTCAAGATAATCAATCATAATCACACCTTTCGAGTCCAAGAATACTGAAGCTATCACCTTATTTGCCGACAAAATCGACTTAGCCTTTTTAGGGGGTGGTGAACCAGGTCTTCTCCACTGTTTTGATTGTTGTTTTGTTTCCGGTGTACAGTAATGAACCCATGTTTTGTCTATAGTAACAAAACGATTCAAAAAATCATCTACATCGGCTTCAAATAACTCCAAACAGTCGCGTGAAATAGTCAATCGCGTCCTTTTTTGTTTAACTGAAAGCAGTCGCGGAACCCACCGCGCAGACACCTTGTGGAAACCCAACTCGTTGACAATGATGTTTTGAGTTCGTTCATAAGAGATGCCTATAATCTCGGCTATCTCTCTAATTTTTAATCTGCGGTCTCCCATTATTAAATCAAGTACTTTTTTAATATTTTCGTCAGTAGTTGACGTCGAAGGCCTTCCAGAGCGGGGTTCATCTTTCACACTCTCTCTACCACGCTTAAATTCTGCTATCCATTTTTTGACGGATGAATATGACAGAGCACAATCGCCTAATGTACTGACCATGTCATCATGGATGGCTTTTGATGATAGCCCCTTCTTATGGAGGTACTTAATGACGGCACGCTGCTCGATTTGCTCCATTCGCGGAAATTATGTCCGATTACTTTGTTAATAAATTTATAAAATCACAACTAATTATCGCACACGTTTCGAACTTCACACAATGAACTAGTCTGAACTGAACTAAATAATGTGGGGAGATTTGATTTTTAGAATTGAATGGATCTGTGTTAGGCCGAGTACTTTTCAATCCACCCTCGTATAATGATTGTCACTTTGAGCTTACTCCTACTTAAAAGCGGTCAATTCTTGTAAATAAACAAATTTGTTATATTTTTAGTTGTTTTATTGGATTTAAGTTTACATAGCTATAAATAAAATAACGCATTATGTTTAAAAATAAATGTTCAATTAATTTAAAAATCTAATTAAACTTTTTTCTAGGGAATGTTACAATCATTGTAACTTTAGCATAGTGAATGGCACTGTAAAATAAGTGTAATCATTGGCACCATTGGAAGTGTTAAAAAGTTATACCCAGATCTTTCTGATCTCCGAAATATTGTTATAAGACTTATTTTTAACAAATATTCTTCAATATTTTCCTTGGATCTTCATCTGAAAGCGGTCTACCATGTTTTTCCTTTCTTCGAATACATTTTTGATGTGCCTTTTTTAGTAAATCCTTTCGTGTTTTCGAGATATTTTGTATAAATAGACCTATATTTTGGTTTTTAGATTAAACATTTAGAGAGTATTATAATGTCAGTATTATAATTTTGGCTTTGTTCGTCTTGTTTTGTTTGTCAGTTTTTTCTATATTTGGCTGACTAATTCTATTCTACATTTTCCATTTGTGGCCAAATTTTCATTGTCTTTTAGCTCCGCTGCTTCCGAATCTTCACTTGTTAGCACAAAATAACGGTGTTCTATATCTGCTATTTGCTTTTTGATACGTATTTGAAAAAAAACTCTGACAATATTTTTAGGGGTTTTTAAAAGACTTTTGTTTGTTTCGACATTCACGATCACCCATCTGCCTAGTTGATGAAAAACATAAGGGTTAGTTTTCTTTCTGATACTCAACAATAATCTTTGCAGTTTGTATACGCTCTGGTATTGATAAATCATTATTAAGTGAAAGGATACAAGGCAAATTTGTTAGAAGTGTTTCTGATTTAGCCGTTAATAGTCGTTATTCTTAAAATATATGGTAATTCATATGCACGGAACCGTGATCATCTAAAATAGCTTGCTTTTGATTTCGAGGGAATTAGACACTTTATGTGATCTACTTTGTATGGATTAAATAGGCACAACCCACATGTCTCAAAAACATTTTATTACGTGGATTTAGTTCAATACGGTAAAAGTGTTGCCAATATAGACCCGCATCTGTTTTAGTAGCGTTATTTTGTCAAATTGTTCTGTCTGCCGTTCGAAGACAGGTTAACACCACATATCTTTGATGGGATAAAATACAGTGATATCAGCCGGTTCCAATACTGGCGTTGTATTCAGGTTAAGGACTATAGGCGCCATCTTAAGATAAGTGTGTCTCTTATGACTATCTACAAAAATAATCTTCTTTAAAATGATATTCTTTATTGTAGGACTAATGAAAAACGTTTTATTCGTAATAGAGAAGCTACTTTTATATACCTATTTTATGATAAGTAAATAACGTATTGAGATAGTAAATACCCCTCTCTCTAGGCACTTACTTTTGAACATCTGCTCGCATTTTCTATAGGGGGAAAATAGTCGTAGGTTTTACAGTCTACTTTGAAGAACAGTGATGCAAGATTTCGATTAGACATGATCCACTTCATTGACGTTTTATTTTCCCTCTATAAAACCGTTCAGTATAGGGTTTTTATTAAAAAACCCCACATCATTGACATTTTTATAACATCGAAAACTGTGTCAGGATCAGGTCAGCTTTCCATCTTCTTAGTTTTTTTTTTACTTTACTTATTTAGCGGGAACTGTACATAAACTGTTTGTGCGGCAGTTATTTTTCCATACCATTTTCATAGCTTTCAAAGCGCCCGCTCTTAACTATCGGTATTCTTCATCAAATCAAAATATGAAAAAGGTCAGTCATAATCATTGACACTACTTAAAGGATACAGTAATTGGCAGTATAAAGAATAGATTTTGGACAAAAGAAAGAAAGTATAGTGATTGACATATATGCCAATGATTATGTTGTCAAACAAATTTAAGTATACTCATTGGCACAATTAAAAAAGCCGATGCTTCTTTTTCACAACGATAAAATAGCGTTTAATATGTTTTAATGACGTAAATTTATTAAAATAGATAGAAACTTGCAAATAAACTTACCAAAAATTACTTTTGTCTCAAAATATAGCCACCAAATCTTAACTTTTTGTTAAATTTTAACGGATTTGTCCAAGCACATTTTTAAAACAGCTCTCATAGGAAAATAGTTGACGCTATTAATAAAAATGTGTGTTGTTAGTATAGGTAATTATATTATATCTTAGCAATATCTGTGTCGCTGTGATATAGAAAAAGGAAAACATTCTTAATATTTAAAATAAAATGCAATGTGCCAGTCATTGAATGAGTGCCAACATTGGTACTGTTAACCCTATATCTGGTTTTTATTTGAGTGTTTCAACTAAGGTGAGCTTGTAGGGTGGATGCAATAATTCATTTGCGAGTTTTACACTCGTATACCAATTATCTGTAGTAACATTACGCTTACTTCCTTTTATCATCTCTACAAGACCCAACTTAAGGTGATCAACGGAAGCCAGAAATAATAATAAGTAATTTCTTGTGGCAATCGTCTGTTGAACATGTTCAAAGTCACCAGAAACGATGACTTGAAGTCAATGCAACTCCTAAGGTTGTAAAAATAGTTTGTGAGTTAGAAATGCGCCCATAGAATCCCACCAACCACTGTAAAACGTGGGTGTTGCAGCAACTGCCCGCGTAAAAGTGATCGTAAAATATCGACAAAATGCATAAAATGCACAAAATATGTGTGCAATTATCACTCGGAAATATACTGCCAACAGTGTAATAAAAGTGATTCATAGAGTTCCTAAAAATATTTTTATAATTTAACTCTGATCTCAGCATAAGTACAAATTTATGATTTTTGATAATTAATTTAATGTAGTTTGTTTTTCTTTAATAATAAATTAATTCACGTTATTTCTTATAAATATTAAAGAAATAATGAGCACTTCAATATTAATGAAGTTTTTTAAAAACAATTCCTGCAATTTGAGGTAAAATGTGACCAGATGCAAGCAGTTACATATTGTCGCGAAAAAACTTAATTCAATGATATCAAAATTATGACACTATTCCTTGGGGGAGGCCTATGTTCAGCAGTGGACTTGTAAAGGGCTGTAATAATTATGATGATGTATGGCGATAGTTTCTGCCTGAAAAACAGAGGTGAATCTACCCAAATTTATACTAAGTCTGAAATTAGGGCATTCTCCATAAATTCTAAAACCTACGTTGAGGCACTTTTTGACGCATCGGTGTACTATAAAAAGCTAAAGACCTCACAGATCACCTATCCATTTAACGAGTCTTCTTTGGAGGGTTCCACTGTATACCTTTTATTAAAATACAACACAAAATACATATATAGTGGACACATGATATCTGAGATCATGCATAAGATCGGTGTCTCCTTAATTAAGACGAGCATAGATCTCAATCTATAGGAAAGTAAGCTCAAACCGCCCTTATGGGCGATTTGAGCTAAATCCTATACAAAGTAGGCCTCGCTTCCTTGTCTAAATAAAGATCAAGGGGCGTTAGGCCAAGAAATATATTAAAAACCGCTCCAGGCGATGATCGCATCGGTCTAGTTGCCATTAAGCAGGCAGTCCTTTGTATATTATTAAGTCTATCCGCAGTCGTCTATTGGTTGGCCTAATTACACCACACAATGGAGCCATAGTAGGTAAGAATCGGCCTCACTGTGCTGCTGTATAACCATAGGATCATACTGAAACGGATGCCCTGGCTGTTCCCAACTATGCGACTGCACGTATCTAAAGCAATTTTAGCCTTATGACATACGTTGAGTTCTACGTTAGCTTTTAGTCGATTGTTTCACCCAAGTACTTAATTTCAGTGGAGGATGGTACTTTTTTTACCATTAAGTTTTAGTATGACTAATTTGTCCAAACGTTTTTTTTTGGTGCAGGTTATTATAACAGTTTTATCGGCATTAGTTGTTAATGGTGTGTAGGGCTCTTTGTATGATTAATGATAAAGTACTTTTGCAAAAGCCCCTCACAATGTTCACAAGGTCATCAGCGTAACCCAGTGTGTAATTGCGAAGGTCTGCCATCTTGTAAAATAATTGGTCAACAAAAGGAGTCCAAAGGAGGGGTGACAAAACAACTCCTTGTGGACAGCCTCTTGTAGTTGAAATCTAAATCGAGGTTTGAAACAGCGCTATTTTTGGCTTTCAGTTTAAGAGCATCGACTTATATCACCTTATGGTCGTAGGGTTAATATTTTTAGATATCAGGCCCCCAACCAGCAGTGATGTGGGGCTACTGTCGAAGGCGCCCTCAATATCTAAATACATCCCAAAGAATGTTTTCTTAATTATCATTCAACTTAAAGTTTTCATACACATATATTACTGTAAATGTTACCAATTTTATTACTTTTGTTTCTCGAAAAGTGTTTTATTTCTGTTTCCTTTTAGTAATCAATGCTTGTTAAGTTAAGCCGACCGACCCATATATGTTATATTATTTTCCAGCTTTTCCGGTTTCCTTTTTAAAATATTTTTCCTGAAATAGTTGGGCTATATTCAAACATTATATGAAAAATTCCAACTTTCTAGAATAAAAATAGGTAAGTAGGCTTCCACTGAACATGTTGGCAAATCGTCTATATCAGTTACAGGGCAAAGTTTCTTTCCGTTTTTATTTAAAGTAGATAACTTATTATTCTCCATTGATATATCTCCAAATTTTTCTTTGATTATTCTAGTCACAGTAGCTCTTCCAATTCCCAGAGCTACAGCAACTCTGTCACAAACTTGTGACACTGGCTACAGCGGCCCTCCATTTTGGTATTCACGTTCAAAATAGTCATTCGCTATTTAAAACAGTTTTTTCTGGTTCTGTTTTGCATTATAACAACAAAAAGGCAACAACAACAACAAAACAAAAAACAATAATAAAATAGGAATAACAAATACTCAAAACAACGAAATAAACGAAAACTGGAGAAGACAAAGCGTCTACAAGGCGTTTGGCGTCAGCAATCCTACTGATTGACGTTCCAACAAACAAAATGGCATTTCAATATGCTCAGTGTTAACAATATTAAAAAAAACGAACGCAAGATTATTTTTGAAAACAAAAAAAAAGATTTTCTGAAATAATAATTAAAATAAATTTATTTTAGTTTTAAAAAATCACATTTGTCGATTTGTCCCATCTATAATATTTTTTTAACTAGCCTTGTAAGGTGGTAGTAAATTATTGGGCTTGGTTTTTGTGCTAATAAATTAATACTAACTGGTTTAATTTAAAAAAAAATTAAAGCCGAATTTATATATTATGCACGTTTTGAAGTGAAGAACTGTCATCAAAATTATTGTT
>JAVANC010000006.1:50949862-51019550 GCA_033319125.1 Parnassius glacialis | reverse complement strand
TAATCACAGAATACCAACGTAAAATAGCAGCTTAATTCTGCTGTGTTTCGTTTACTTAGTGTAGAGAACCAGATATCCTTTTAACTGGAAGCGAAGCATTCCTTATTACTCTTCACCGGTGTCAACACGCGGTCCACACACATTCCAGTTTAGGGATGACTCTGTATTTGTACATCTGTATTTTTTATTATCCCTTATTATATAAAGGTAATGTTCAATTTCATTTTTAACAGTGGTAGAGGCACGCGGCAGCTTTTGCAGTTGCACGAATAGGCCGGCTAGAACCGGGGTGGTACCAAAACCTCACAGAATACCAGCGTAAAGTAGAGTGTTACCTCTGCGTTTCGTTTGGTGAGTGCAGATGGCCGGAGGTCCTTTTTACTGGAAATGAGGTATTCCATCTTAGTTCTTGCGGGTGACAACGCATCTGTATTTTGATTTGTAATAAAGGACAGATGTAGATGTCTATGTGCCGCAGGAACCACTTACCATCAGGTGGACTGTGTGCTCGTTTGTCACACTTATCCTAAAAAAAAATTGTAAGGGTACATCATTATCAAGACGACATCTGATTATTTTCAGTTTTTATTTTTATTTTGAATTGATATCAAGAAGATGTTGCTAGCCATTTGCTGTTTCAGTTTTCCCCTAGTGTCTCTTACGATACTGGTGTGTCCATTCCATTCCATCTTTCCATCCATTTATTCAACTGTCACTCAAGTAATAAAAACTATTAGTTAAAAACTAGTACTACATGCATAGACAACAAATGGACCACGTACAATAAAATAATTACTTCAGGCATAGTACTACGTAAACTTATATTCATCGACTTCTAAAACGGAATTCACTAGACCATTTAAATGGTTTAGCTGCAAATCAAAAGCGAAGGAAAGTAGGAATTTTAATATCTCATTTATATGAGGACGTGACCCTCGTCAACCTGTCGGCGGATAATTATTTTTCAAAGCTTGATTGAAGCGGCCATATCAATATTCGATTAAGGATTAAAAATGTCTTTTCGAAGTTTAAATTTCGTAAATAACAAGCTGGTTTTTGAATTTTAAAATAATTAAGGAATATATTTCTATTATTTTGACAATTTTTATATTTAACCAAAAATATTTAGGTGTCAGAACTTATTATTTTTCCCGCATCGGAGCAATTAATACCACCTGATAAAGGCTTTAACCAGCAATTTGGAATAATTTTAACAAAATCACAATAAATTTTTGTATCATTACATTATATGTGAAAAAAAAAAACGTAATTTTATATTTTTTTTTGTTTTATGAGGAAAAAATACTCCATCGCTTGACGCAACAATCTCATTGCAATCAGTTGACTTATTCAGCAGTATTCGTCACACACCTTGGGACTCGCAATCACGTGGAGAATATCATCATTCAGCATCATCATTACAACCTTTCACAAGTCCACTGCTGAACATAGGCTTCCGCCAAGGAATGCCACAGAGCACGGTCCTGAGGCACCTGCATACATCGATTTCCTGCATGTCTTACCAGGTCGTCACTCCATCTCGTGGGAGGTACACTTCGCCTACCGGTACGAGGCTGCCACTCAAGAACCTTTCTTTCCTATCGGTTGTCGGTTCTTCGAGCTATATGGCCGGCCCACTGCCACTTCAGCTTACTTATCCGTTGGGCTATGTCGGTTACTCTGTTTCTACTGCGGATATCCTCATTCCTAAGTTTATCACGCAGAGAAACTCCGAGCATAGCCCTCTCCATAGCTAGCTGAGCGACCTTGAGCTTCCTCATACGGCCAGCAGTGAAGAACCACGTCTCAGATCCGTAAATCATCACTGGCAACACGCACTGGTTGTACAATTTCCTATTTAAGTTTTGAGGTATGTCTAACGAGAAGATGTGTCGTAGTTTCCAGAACGCTGCTCAGCCGAGTTGAATCCGGCGATTGACCTCTCAGTCGAAGTTGGACTTACCTAGTCGGACTATTTGTCCCAGGTAACATACTCGTCAACAATTTCGAGCTTAGTGCTCCCAACAACTACCGGCATAGGTGTGACATGGAGATTAAACATAATCTTTGATTTGTCCATGTTCACCTTAAGACCAATCCGTTGGGAGACACTATTGAAGTCATAGAGCATAGTGCTTAGGGCCTCCAGCGATTCTGCCATAAGGACTATATCGTCGGAAAATCGATTCAAATTCGACGGAATCAAAGGCTTTCTCATAGTCCTTATACGCCAGGCATAGTGACAAATTGTACTCCTCGAACTTCTGTACAACTTGCCGAAGAGTATGTATGTGGTCTATGGTGCTAAAACCCTTTCGGAAACCGGCTTGTTCGGGAGGCTGGAAGTCGTCAATTCTGCGTGCGAGACGATTCGTAATGACTCTCGAAAACAGTACGTAGACGTGGCTCAGAAGAGAAATCGGTCTGTAGTTCTTCAAGAGAGCATTCTCACCTTTCTTGAAAAACAAGACCACCGCACTTCTGCTGAATGTAGCTTCATCTCCCGTCTAACAGCCATGAGATTAGGAGTGTGATCTAAGAGTTTTTGTGTTCTTCTGCGGCGGGTCTTGCAGAACTTAGCTCCGACCGCATGGACAGTTTCCACGAGCTTGTCATTCATATCGTCCACTTCATTGTAGTCTTCTAGGCACTGTAAAAGGTTTTGTAACTCGAGCTTAAATGTTTCGGTACTTTGGAACAGAGCACAAGGGGGACGGAGTGTTGACTTCATTAGACGAGACCTCTCCAACTTAACGTTTAGGTTCAGTGTGCCTCTAACCATTCGGTGATCGCTACCAGTTTTCACCCTTGCGATCACGCAAACATCACTGAACAGTTGTCGTCTGGTCATCATAATGAAGTCAATCTCATTTTTTGTCGAACCGTCGGGGCTCAACCAGATCCACTTCCTGTGCGGCCGTTTCTGGAAGAAAGAGTTCATTATAAAGAGTCCCTCTTTCTCCATTAAGTTGACCAGCTGCTGGCCCACTAAATGTTTGCTTTATATTTTAATCTTTCGAGTTATTGTGACTTGATTGGTATTTTTAAATTGTTTCATTGATATATTTTAATTATAATTATTTGATTTGAAAAGATTTCATTACTTAAGAACTGTGGTTAGTATTGTTGATGTTCTTTCGAACGCCTTATTATAGCCTATTATTGTAAGAATAATACACTGTATTTGATAATACAGTATATGTATGATCCATTAGCTCTGATCTCATAAAACCAATACACTGTAACTAAACATACAGTGTTTTGCTCAAACAATCAGGAACATTTCTTCAAGTTTTATAGAGGTAATACACGTTTACTTAGTTAATTCTAAATGTATGGATTGAATGGTTGTAAAATGTTTATGGCTAGATAAAACGTAAAAATACCTTTAATTTGGTACCTAGCACATAATATAATGTTATTATAATATTACTAAAATATACCAAAAACCAAAAAATGTTTTAAAAGCCCTTTTCACGAAATAGGTATTTCCGAGATACAGTGTTTTGGATTCACACGTCAGATTACCTCAAGATCAGTGTGTTTTTGTAGCGCGGAAAAATGAGCACATAATGTTGATTGCTATATATGTCGATGATCTTATTTTAGCTACAAATGATAATGTATGGTTAAATAATGTTAAAAATAAACTGTCAAATAAATTTGAAATGAAAGATATGGGAAACATTTCTGATTGTTTAGGTATACAGTTTTCACGTGATAATGAGGATAGAGTGTATATGGAACAGAGTGTGTATATTGAAAGACTGTTGGAATGCTTTGGCATGTGTGAATGCAAACCAGCATTAACACCTATCGATTTTAATGTAAAATTAATGAAGCCTGAGAGTGTGAATGAGAGTGTAATGAAGCAGTTTCCGTATCAAAGCTTGGTAGGCGCTTTGATGTTTTTAGCAGTATCAACTAGGCCTGATATCACTTACAGCGTTAACTACTTTAGCCAATTTAATACTAATTATAATGTTGAGCACTGGAAGGCAGCAAAACGTGTATTGCGATATTTGAAAGGCACTCCTAACTACGGTTTAGTGTATGAGAGGACAGGTTTGTCATTGTTTAGTGTTGTGGATGCCGATTGGGCAGCGAATAGTGTAGATCGAAAGTCGTATTCTGGTTTTGCTTTGATTTTTGCAGGTGCTCCTATTAGTTGGGAGGCACGAAAGCAACGAGTGGTGGCACTTTCAAGTACAGAAGCCGAATATGTAGCTATATCTGAAGCTACAAGGGAGGCTTTGTATTTATCAAACATTTTTAATAATATAGGTATTGAATGCGAGTGTGTGACATTATTGAATGACAATTAGGGTGCGATTAAATTAATTCAAAATAGAAATTATCGGTCACGAACAAAACATATTGATGTTAGGCACCACTTTGTACGAGATATGTGTGAAGAAGGTCTTATTGAACTCAGATATTTATGTACAGAAAGAATGCCAGCAGATGTTTTGACCAAAGGTTTGAGGGGGGGGGTGGGGGACCAAAACATCATGAATGTTTGCGCAATTTAGGAATGATGTGTATGTAAGTGTCCAGAGTTTTATTGCTCACGACTTTGAGAAGAGGTGTTGTAGTGATGAAATAATCGCGAAGATCGTGAGCCAATATAAGAAGTATAAGAGAAAGTTTAAAAATATGTGTATACATGTATAACTAGGTACGTTACTATACCATCGTGAAGTACGGCAACTGTCAGCGTTGTTAAGTTTGCAATTTGTCCGCCATTGTAAGATAAATGTTCATACGTAAATCATCTAATAACCTGTGTTTAAAAGTAATGAAGTTTTTTCATAGTTCTAACAATTTTTGGTTTCGATTCACTGACCCAATAGTTCTCAATACATTTATTCACAATAAAAACTTTTTAAAATCTACCTCCTTTAACGCGGCAAAAATTAGAATCAGAAACAAACAGCGTCTAAATGAAACTAATTTTTACGAATTATTCGCGTTTAATTTAACTTTTTTACTTCTCGACGTTTCGAGTGCTTTTCAGCACCCGTGGTCACGGGAGGGACTAAAACGTCGGAAAGTAAAAAAGTTAAATTAATCGCGAAAAAATCCGTAAAAATTAGTTCCATTTAATGTGTAGTTTTCGCGTAAATATAAGAAAACAGCGTTTACTTTTTAATTAAATAGCGAGTCATGATTACTTCGCAAATGGGCACACGGGGTCGGCTGACAGGACGACATGCATTACCTGTCAGCCTTATTGGGTTGACATAACACTTGAGGGATTGAGTTCAGTAAAACTACTTTTACGGGTAAATAAAATCAGACGTTACTTATCGCAAATTCGATATATTGAAGATGTCAAAAATAAAATTATGTATCTTGCCTAGTTTAACCCTAGTCAACATGGTAGTGGAATTGAACCGAAGACTACCCCAGGAGAATACCAGCACCCTTGGAGAATCCCACGCTGAGCATCCACGACCAAACAACTCAACTCCTGGGCGTGGGTGCTCAGGCTGCCCCGCGTATTCTGGGGGAGGGGGGGGGGGGGCAAAATTCCGCTCGCGACTAATACTGCTCGGGGCAAGCTGAGCAATAAGACCAAGGTGACCCCTTTCACGCTATCCGTGAATTTTTGCAATATCAGGGGACTTCATTCCAACCTTAACGCTGTCCATTACCATCTAGAGACGGCCTTGCTCTTTTTAACCGCGACTCAGGTGTCCTCTCCGGCTGATACTTCATATCTCTCTTACCCGGGGTACAAATTTGAACACTCCTTTGTGCCCCGGGCTGGAGTTTGCGTATACGTCAGGGAGGACATCTGTTTTCGACGCCTCGGCAGTCTTGAAGGTACGGACCTGTCCATCCTATGGCTGCGCGTAGACAGCGACGACCATCCCCGCATCTACGGGTGACTCTATAGGCCCCATAGCGGTAATGCCGACACAGACCGACTCATCGACCACGTCCAACTCCGTGCTACAACAGGTCCCATCCGCAGAGACCGTGATACTCGGTGATTTTAACGCCCACCACGCTGAATGGCTTGATTCTCGTTTAACCGATCATGCGGGTAGATCTGTCTATGACTTTGCTTTGGCATATGGTCTAACACAACTGGTTACTTCGCCTACGCGGATTCCAGATGTGGAGGATCATGTACCTTCCCTGTTGGACCTTCTGCTGACCTCTCATCCGGACGGATATCAGGTCTCCGTCGATGCCCCACTGGGCTCTTCGGACGATTGTCTGATCCGGAGTACGGTGCCACTCACGCTCCCATCGCAGTTGCGATCTGCAGCTTGCCGCCGTGTTTGGCACTACAGGTCGGCCGATTGGGACGGGATGCGGTCTTTTTTTGCATCCTACCCTTGGGGGCGGGTTTGCTTCTCGTCGGAAGATCCCAGCGTTGTTGCCGATTCTGTTGCTGATGTGGTACTTCAGGGTATGGAACTTTTTATTCCATCCTCTGTGGTGCCCATCGGAGGCAGATCCCAGCCATGGTTTGGTCGCTCCTGTGAACTAGCATCACGCTATAAGCAGGAGTGCTACCAGGCCTGGGCTGACGCATCAACGTCCCGCGATGTAAACACCAGCGCTCTTGAAAAGAAGTACAATTCCGCCTCCAGGTCCTTCAAAAGTGTCATTGCCAAGGCAAAGAAAGACTCAATCACTTCCGACCCGCCCCACAAGCAACCAATCCGGTTTTGCGCAAACGTCAAGCGGTAGGAAATCACCGCTCGCGTGGCCCCTGGCGTCGATTCTTGACATAAGCGTTTGGCGCAAACAGCAATGATCTTGTTGATGATGCAGTGCAATGATCTTGTTGATTATGCAGATTAAGATTTTACAGTGGTAGAGCCAAGCGGTAACTTTTGCTGTCGCACGGATGGGCCAGCTAGAACCGAGGTGGTACCACGACCTCACAGAATACCAGCGTGAAGTAGAGGTTTACCTCTACGTTTCGCTTGGTGAGTGCAGGTGGCCGGAGTCCCAATCCCCCCCCCCCCATCAACATGGTAGTGGAATTAAATAAAAAACTACCCCAGGAGGGTACCAGCACCCCTGGAGAATCTCTCGCTGAGCATCCACAACCAAACTACTCCACTCCCGGGCGTGGGTACTCAGGCTGCCCCGCGTATTCTGGGGGGGGGGGGGGGGGGGCGAAATTCCGCTCAAGACGAAACCTGCTTGGGACAAGCTGAGCAAGAAGACAAAGGCAACCCCTGCCACGCTTACCGTGGATTTCTGCAATATCAGGGGACTTCATTCAAACCTTAACGTCGTCCAACACCATTGGGAGATAGCTATGCCGGCCTTGCTCTTTCTAACCGAGACACAGGTGTCCTCTCCGGCTGATACTTCGTATCTCTCCTACCCGTGGTACAAATTAGAACACTCGTTTGTACCCCGGGCTGGAGTTTGCGTGTATGTCAGAGAGGATATCTGTTTTCGACGCCTCGGCAGTCTTGAAGGTACGGACCTGTCCATCCTATAGCTGCGCGTAGAGAGCGACGACCATCCCCGCGTCTACGGGTGCCTCTATAGGTCCCATAGCGGTAATGCCGACACAGACCGACTCATCGACCACGTCCAAATGGCTGCAGACTCCGTGCTACAACAGGTCCTATCTGCAGAGATCGTGATACTCGGTGATTTCAACGCCCACCACGCTGAATGACTTGGTTTTCGTTTAACCGATCATGCGGTAGATCTGTCTTTTACTTTGCTTTGGCATATGGTCTAACACAACTGGTTACTTTGCCTACGCGGATCGCAGATGTGGAAGGCCATGTACCTTCCCTGTTGGACCTTCTGCTGACCTCTCATCCGGACGACTATCAGGTCTCCGTCGATGCCCCTCTGGGCTCTTCGGACCATTATCTGATCCAGAGCACGGTGCCACTCACGCTCCAATCACAGTTGCAATCTGCAGCTTGCCGCCGTGTTTGGCACTATAGGTTAGCTGATTGGGACGGGATGTGGTCTTTTTTTGCATCCTACCCTTGGGGGCGGGTTTGCTTCTCGCCGGAAGTTCCCAGTGTTGTTGCCGATTCTGTTGCTGATGTGGTACTTCAGGGTATGGAACTTTTTATTCCATCCTCTGTGGTGCCCATCGGAGGCAGATCCCAGCCATGGTTTGGTCGCTCCTGTAAACTAGCATCACGCTATAAGCAGGAGTGCTACCAGGCCTGGGCTGACGCATCAACGTCCCGCGATGTAAACACCAGCGCTCTTAAAAAGAAGTACAATTCCGCCTCCAGGTCCTTCAAAAGTGTCATTGCCAAGGCAAAGAAAGAGCACATCGGCAGAATTGGCGAGAAACTAGTTCGCCTCCCTTCGGGAACACGTGCATTCTGGTCTCTCGCCAAGGCTGTCCAAGGGAACTTCTGTCAGCCATCTCTGCCATCTCTGCACAGGGTGGACGTCTCACTGGCCCATGACGCTAAGGAGAACACCGATCTGCTAGGCTCTCTTTTTGCTTTCAGCTCGACTCTAGATGACGGGGAGAACACACCGCCGAACATCCCGCGATGTGAGTGCTCTATGCGGGAAGTGCTGTTTACACAGCGCTTGGTGCGTAAAGCACTCCTCTCCCTGGACGTCAACAAGTCGAGTGGGCCTGATGGAGTCCCACCTATTGTGCTGAATACATGTGCTCCGGAGTTGGCACCGGTTTTAACGCGTCTTTTTCGGTAATCCTACTCCCTAGGCGTAGTCCCGGACTCATGGAAGACAGCTTTGGTGCACCCGATCCCTAAAAAAGGCGACCGCTCAGATCCATCCAACTACAGGCCTATGGCCATCACCTCCTTGTTCTCCAAAGTAATGGAAACGGTTATTAACAGCCAGCTCATGCGGTACCTTGAGGATCACCAGCTGATTAGTGACCGCCAGTACGGTTTCCGTCGAGGTCGCTCAGCTGGTGATCTTCTGGTCTACCTGACCCATAGATTTTTTTTATAGGATAAGGGTGACAAACGAGCACACAGTCCACCTGATGGTAAGTGGTTGCTGCGACCCATAGACATCTACATCTATCCTCTATTACAATTCAAAATGTAGATGCGTTGTCACCAGTAAAAAGGGCAGTGGAGTCCAAGGGGGAGGCGTTGGCCGTTAGTTTGGACTATGTCCTAGGCTTTCGATCGGGTTTGGCATAAAGCGCTTCTTTCGAAGCTGCCTTCCTATGGGCTTCCCGAGAAATTGTGCAATTGGATCACCAGCTTTCTTGCAGATCGGAGCATCAAGGTCGTAGTAGACGGTGCATGCTCCGATTGCAAGCCCATTAACGCTGGTGTTCCACAAGGCTGCATGCTATCACCAACGCTGTTTCTTCTGCATATCAATGATATGTTGCAAACCAGTAACATTCATTGCTATGCTGAAGACAGCACTGGTGATGCTTTATACCGTGCCAATATTTCTCGGGAAAACGTCGCCGAGTACCGGAACAAACTTGTGTCTGAAGCCGAGACTTTATTGAACAAAGTCTCAGACTGGGGGCGACTAAATCTAGTCCAGTTCAATCCCCAGAAGACACAAGTTTGCGCGTTTACCGCTAAAAAGATTGCTTTTGTCGTATCTCCTCAGTTTCAAGGCACTCCCTCAGTTGCTTCAGCCAGTATCGGAATCCTCGGTGTCGACATATCGAGTGACGTGCAGTTTCGTGGTCACTTGGAAGAGAAGGCCAAATTGGCCTCTGAAAAGCTTGGCGTGCTCAGCAGAGCGGGACAGTATTTCATGCGGGCACACCGCTTGCAACTTTACAAGGCGCAGGTTCGGCCTCACATGGAATACTGTTCCCATCTCTGGGCAGGGGCCCCCCAGTGCCACCTCCTTCCACTTGACCGCATCCAGCGCAGAGCGGTTCGAATCGTCGACGACCGAGTTCTTTCCGATCGGCTTGACTCACTGGCACTGCGTAGAGAAGTTGCATCTCTTTGCGTATTTTATCGCATCTACCACGGGGAGTGCTCTAAGGAATTGTTCGGACTAATTCCAGCCGCTCAATTTCACCATCGCACATCGCGACAGACCTTGCGATTCCATCCATATCATCTAGATGATTGGCGGTCCACCACTGTGCGATTCAGAAGAAATTTTCTCCCTCGCACAACTTCCTTGTGGAATCGATTACCACCAGCGGTTTTTCCGGACCGATACGACTTAGGGACCTTCAAGAAAAGAGCCTACTCCTTTTTAAAAGGCCGGCAACGCATCTGCGATTCCCCTGGTGTTGCAGTTGTTCATGGGCGGCGGTAGTCACTTACCATCAGGTGAGCCGCATGCTCGTTTGCCCCTCTCCTATAAAAAAAAAGTTAGCATCGCGAGCCCTCCCTTAATTACGAGCTCTATCCCCATCAGTCTAAAATCTCAGGGATCAGTCACCGCATAGTCTATTTACATGAGGATGCCTCTGGAGCTGCTTTTCAAACTAGATACGACACATTATTTTATTTTATTACACGGACCTTACCTAATTATTTTTTACGTCTTTAATATTTTTACGGATTTTATGGTGTTTAACTTTATTTATTTTTAATTTCTGAGTTGGTGAGTGCTTTGCAGTACCTATGGTCACGGAATAAGTGAAGCTTTCTGATGTCAAAGTTACACGAAGGTATCTTCAGTTACAGCTTTCGAAACATAGGAAATTAAAAGAAAACGCGATAAAAGTCCTCAAATCAGTTTCATTCATTAGTGTTGGCCTAAATATAAGAAATTATTATATTTGAAATCAAAAACTATTTTCAATATGAAATGATCACTGTGCTAAAATTCAAGGAAAACAAATTACTGCAGAAATTAGAACTGAGGAGATACGAAAAGAACTCCTTTGTCGTATCTCCTCAGTTTCAAGGCACTCCCCTTGCTGCCTCAGCTAGTATCGGAATCCTTGCCGTCGACAACACACTACACTTCGTGTGCAATTTCGTGTTCACCTGGAAAGGAAGGCCAAATTGGCCTCTAAAAAGCTTGGCGTGCTCAGCAGAGCGAGACAGTCGCTTGCAACTTTACAAAGCACAAGTTCGGTCCCACATGGAATACTGTTCTCATCTCTGGGCCGGGGCACCCCAGTGTCAGCTCCTTCCACTTGACCGCATCCAGCGCAGAGCGGTTCAAATCGTCGACGACCGAGCTTTTTCTGATCGGCTCGATACACTGGCACTGCGTAGAGATGTTACACGTCTTTGCGTATTTTATCGCATCTATCACGGGGAGTGCTCTGAGGAATTGTTCGGAATGATTCCAGCCGCACAATTTCACCATTGCACATCGCGACAAAACTCGCGTTACCATCCATACCATCTGGATGATTGGCGGCCCACCACTGTGCGATTTAGAAGAAGTTTTCTCCCTCGCACAACTTCCATGTGGAATCAATTACGACCAGCGAATTTTCCGGACCGATCCGACTTAGGAACCTTCAAGAAAAGAGCCTACTCCTTTCTAAAAGGCCGGCAACACATCTGCAATTCCCATGGTGTTGCGGTTGTTCATGGGCGGCGGTAGTAACTTACCATCAGGTGAGCCGGATGCTCGTTTGCCCCTTCCTCTACAAAAAAAAATAACGATTTATTTTCATTCCGCTGTGTCTATCCTAGCATCGCCCGACGCTTTGTTTGTTGCACGTACAAATCCCCTTATTTGCAATTTGTGCTGCTGCTATCAGCTTAGAAATTTTCATATAATTTATAACCATTATCTTCTCGTTCTTATAGTCATAGTCAATGTTCGCTTGATACTTTAATTTTAATAGATATTCCCGAATTTGGAGCATGGATGTTCAGATATAAACTACCGTTATCGAAAAAATATTAAAATTAGTATTCAAATACCAGGTGATAGAAATTAAGTAGATAGTTAGGGAGCTATGCATCAGCAAAGAACAGATTAGAAATTTTGTATGCAAATTTGTACCTGAGAAATACTGAAAACGGTTACGCAACTGAACAAACGGTGTTTTTTTATAGACGAGGAGGCAACGAGCATGCGGATCACCCGATGATAAGTAACTACCGCCGCCCATGAACAACTGAATCACCAGGGGATTTGCAGATGCGATGCTAGCCTTTACAAAGGAGTAGGCTCTTTTCTTGAATGTCCCCTAAGTCGTATCAGTCCGGAAAAATAGCTGGTGGTCGGTTCCCAAGGAAGTTGTGTGAGGAAGAAAACCCCTAGTAAATCGCACATTGGTAGACTGCCTATCATCCAGATGGTATGGATTGTATCGCGAGTTTTGGCACGATGTGTGATGGTGAAATTGAGTAGCTGAAATTAGTCCGAACATTTCCTCAGAGCACTCCCCGTGTTGTATAGAAGCGTCGCAAGTAAATTTTGGACAGGATTTAATAATATTTCGGGGCAATTTATCGAAAAATAGAGAACGTGGAAGTAACTATTAGTATAAACATGTAAATATTAGTAAAAAGTCTATTTAGCAGATAAAAATAACACTCATGGTGACCATGTTTCGAGACTGAACGCAATTTATTGGTTATCCTATAAAACCCCCAAGTATGAATAAGGCTGCAATATTTGATATAGGTAAGTAAAATCATTTCGGAGAAAAGAAGAGCCAAATTGTGTAACGGGATTTTGGTTTTTGCAAGATAATAGTTTTCTTTGATGAGAAGAATTTCGTGCCTCTTAGAGCGAACATTTGTGAATAAAGGTCGGTTAAAGGCCACGGTAGTAAGCAAGAGTATTTAAGCTACGTATATTGCTAACAAGTTTAACAACTAAGCAAAATATTTTAAACTTGTAAGGGAATTTCAAACGTTTCCTTAAATGCGTAAATAAAGAGATTATAAAATACTGTATGAAATTATCCTGGAGGTTAATTGTTAGAAATAATAAAAACCGTAAAATTTCCCATCATAATCACACACCGGTGTAACACTAAAGTATGCAAACTAACAGCATCAATACCCATCTCAATGTAACACAGGGCAGCCTCTCAACAACATGATCTTCCTTGCCCACACCAGTAGAATATGCCCTAACGGGCATAGTACCGACAGTGTGACTCATAAAATTATCGACCGATGCCTCTTTAGTGACCTACGCGATACTTTATACTCTTGGAACAGGTGGGAGATTACAGTTCTACCTTCATTTCTTCGTATTTTAAACTCTCATTGCTAACAATACATACATTTCATTTGTTTATTTACGCTAGTTCGTACCTTATCGGGATCGTAGTATTGTTATCAGTGTTTTCAATATTACTAGTAAAGTACCAACTATGAAATGAACTGTTATGAGAGATGTAAATCATAATATGATATCCAGCAGTGAACAGTTTACAGACGTATGGGGATTATGAGGATTTTAAACATTCTTATGTTTACGCGAAAACTACACATTCGAATGAAATCAGCTTTTACGGATTTTATTGCATTTAATTAACTTGTTTTATATTCTCGTCGACGTATTCAATTAATTTATATTATTTTTTTAATTTCAGTTAAAGCTAAAGTTACTCTAGGATTTTCATCACTACTGTAGAGATGTTAAACATTAAATACATTAAATCACACAAGAAAAACCCATAACAATTATGTTACAGGTTAAACAAACACTTGCTCCGTGAATTTTTTGAAATCATATACACTGTAGCTGGTATATAATTTTATATCTTACAATAATTACTCTTAACAAAATCAGTAGGTATCTTTCAAATTAACGTATCTATAGCAATGTTTTCTAGATATACATTTCCATAATTATTTTGCTATCTTTATATATAAAAATTACGTGTCACGTTGTTTGTCCGCGATGAACTCCTAAACTACTGAACTGATTTCAATGAAATTTTGCACACTGTGCAGTTTGGTCCAACTTCAGAGATAGGATAGTTTTTATCCCGATAAGTGACGCTCAATATTTTTTTATTACGAATTTAAGGATTTTTTATATGAAGAGTCGTCGAAAATGGCAGATTAACGTCGGCCTGGCCAGCTAGTGAGCTTATACTTTATGACACTTGTACTTTTATGTATAGCTCTATAGCTATACATAGAAATACAAGTTTCTATAAACAAAGTTTGAAAAGATTACAAGCAGTGAATGTAATTGAAGCCCTTCATTATATATTAATTTAATACCATTTTTGTACATTATCATAATATTATTTGATGTAGTAACGATTCTTTTGCGATTATTATCAGCACCTGAACAAACAAAATTACAAAATTTTGTTTTGTAAAGACTACTGGATAGTAAAAACTATATAGAAAATATATAATATATTTTATGTGTATTATTGTATAATTTATTCTTCATTATAGCAAACATAAATACAATTCTATAACTTTTAACACATGGCTAAAATATGCATAGTTCACAGAAGAGAAACAAAATTCCTCCTGAGTAGGTACTGTACTGTAAAGGTAGGTACTGTAAAGTTATTTGAAATAAAATGTCTACGTACTCTGTAATTTTCAGAAAAAAGTTTTATTATTTTGTCAACGGACATAAGAACTGCTGCGTGAAATATTAGTTGAAACTTGATTAACTTCTGAACAATATATAACGCCAAAGAAATTCAGGTTAGTTATATTTTTAAAACAATGTCTCGAAACTTATTCAATTTAGCAAAAACGCTGAGATAAAGTAATTTAATTTCAGTTTGTGAAAACGTTGCTGATGAGATATAATTATAAGTCAGTTACTTTACTTGCTAGATTAGTTTTTAGGCCAATTTTGTTAAAATTAATTACTCATAATTGTTCATAAATGCCTAGCACAGAAAAAAAACTATCTCATTAAACACATAATTAGAAACGCAATATGTAATAAAATTAAGGTATATGTTATGCATAATATAAATATGTGCTATGTTTTAATATTTAATATACAATTACCTCTATTACAATTTACTAAGAAATTATAAACATAGGGTACTAAAGCTTTTAAAAAGTTACCTCGCAAACATCTGCTCGATAAAATAAAATGATGCGTCTAACCTAGTTTGAAGAGCATCTCCCGCCCTCCCTCAATTGCCTGCACTATCCCCGTCACCACTACTCCCAACACCACTACGCTAGGAAAGACACACCACTGACGACAATACGATATGTGTTTCGCCTCTACACGAGGCATCTTCAGGTGATGTAGACTCTGCAGTGGCTGACCGCTAAGTGAGCGGTGAGCCAAAACAACTGCTATTTATACAGACCGTTGACGCAACCGCTCCTTACTGCAAGTGAAAGAGCAAGCAACTGCGTCATCCGATAAAGCATGTGGCAAATCACCGCCGGACTTACGCAGCCGTTTGTAAAATTAAAAAATCCGTTGTCTGTAAAATCGGTTTACTGACGATAGTTGAACGTGACAACGTCATAAGAAATATTTAATATCGAAAGAATCATTACCTTTATCGCCGCAATTATTGTTGCTATAAACAATTGACACCACATTCGCTCGCACAGTCGCTCGTTCCGCGCTCTCGCTTGCACTTTAAATGGAACGCCTAGGTAACGCCGCATGAGTCATGTTTTTTTGTGCCGGCAGCCAGCTTCATCGATTTATAAGACGTTGTCACGTCAAAACAAACCGCCGCGCAACGCCCGGCTACCCTCCAACCACGCAACCAATTGCCGATCACCGTGAGGGTGACAAACGATCATATTGCGAGGCTGTCTATTATTAGAGAGCAGGCTTAAATATATTTAAGAGAGATGAGTTGGAAACTTTTGTTTGTTCATTTAGCAGTGCAACATTACTATTATTATTTTTAATATCCCTAACTGTTCCAGGACACACAGTCGCAGATCTTATAACACGTATGTAAGACTTTAAAGGAGTGGTCGTTGGCTAGGTTGTGTACAGTGTCCAAAAGATATTTAGCAAAATGGGATTTTTTGGAATTGCAATTCCTGTACGCGGCTAAATGCTCTTCATAACGTGTTTCGAAGTTGCGACCACTCCGACCCACGTAAATGCCGTGGCACTCGTCACAAACAAGTTTGTAAACACCCGACTTTTGACGAATATCCAACTTATATATGTTATTACATATATTTCTTCTTAGAATTGTTTGTTTTGAACGCCACAAAAACGCCATTTCGTCGAAGAGTATTAGCTACTTTATGAAGTAAGCTTTTAAAATGATGCCTAAAGTAAAACCGATCGGTTTACAGTAAATATTTTTTTTATTTTATATTCTAACAATATACATATTAAACATCGACACACTAAATTATATAAAAAGTAACACGCTCACTGATATGTATATCAATAGTAAGTGTACATAACATTTACCAAAAAATACATGTAAACATTGAAAAGAAAGAAAGGCAAAAGGAAAAATATATTTTCTTTTCAATTTAAACGAGGACTCACCGATAGAAAATCGGTGAGTAGACATGCAAGCCATGGGAGCTTCCTTAGCAAGATGCGTTTTAGCAAAAGGTATATGGGATGGTTTTTGAGAATAATGGCAATAGCGAGGATACTTGGTACTGCTAGGATAACCTGTTCAAACAGCATACTTGGAATATATTATTTTATGCAAGCAATGCAATATACCAAAATACACACGTAAAACAAGCACCTACATGTGAATCGTATTTAAATATGATGAAGTTTCACCGAGTGACAACAATCGGAAGAGTTTAAATTATAAATGTAAAATAAACTAACCGGTGTATTATCAACAGAGCAAAACATTCTGTTGCTACGTTCGCTAACCTGTAAATTATAACGATTGTGGAATAACATTTCTACTATGAAAGACGCTCATGTTTAACAATCATATTTATTATTATCTCTGAATAGCAGACGAATCCTTCTTATTTATCAGAGAATACAATGTATCTCGTAGCCTTATTTCTTAAAAATTGATTAGAGACAACTCATGCAGATGATTACAGGGAATAGCCAATTACCATCACATATCTATTATTATCAAAGCAGATGCAATATCACCCCTGAGGGCAAAGATGTAAGAGATTATAATAATGCTTAATATACACGGCAAAAATATAGTTATGGAATGTGACACGGGCAGTGCAGTGTCTTTCATAAGTTACGAACTTTATTTACAGTTATTTAAAGATTTAAAAATTAAGTAATCTAACTTGAAGTTAAGATACCGGAAAGTTAGTTCAACCCGTTGGTGTAATAAAACCTTTAGTTTTGTACAATGATAAGAAGAAATATTGGAACTTGTATGTAATAGTGGGCGCTAAAACTTCGCTAATGGGTAGGCAATGGTTAATAGAGCTCAATGTACAACTCCCCAAATTTAATTGTGTGAATAATGTAAACGAAGAGTTCAATTTGGACGCTTTCAGTTCCAGATACTGTGAAGCATTTGAGGACGGTCTGGGGCGATTCACAGGCGGCACAGTGAGCATCCATGTGCGGGAGGGCCGGTGTTAATGCGCGCGCGGCCCGTAGCGTACGCGCAGCGGGTGCCCGTGGAGCGTGCGCTGCACGACATGGTGCGCGATGGCATCCTCACTCCCGTGGACCACTCCGACTGGGCTACACCTATTGTTCCCGTGGTCAAGAAAGATGGTAACATCAGAATTTGTGCTGATTACAAGTTAACTTTAAAAAAAGTCATTGAAGTTGATCGTTATTATTTACCAAAAGTACCTAAAGGTGACCTGTTAGCTCGCCTACATGGGGGAGAAAAATTTAGTAAAATCGATTTGTCACAAGCGTACGCTTAATTTGAGTTAGACGAATCGAAGAATTACACGGTCATTAACATCCATAAGGGATTGTTTATGTATAACCAGAGCTCGATGAAATACCAAAGACTAGCCTTTGGTATTTGATCGAGCCCAGGAATTTTTCTATCTGATATACCTTATGTAGGTGTTTTTTTTTGACGACATAGTTGTAACGAGGAAAGGGGCCCAGGATCATAATATAAATAATTTACATAAAGTGTTAGAGCGACTAAAGTCACACGGTCTACGTGTAAAAAAAAGAAAAATTTGCTTTCTTCGAGGACAGCGTAACATACCTTGGCCACGTTATTGATTAAAATGGAAATAGAACCTGTGAGGATAAGATAAAAGCGATTCTTAAGACCCACGCTCCCACAAACGTTTCGGAGTTGCGTGCCTTAATAGGTATGGTCATGTATTATTCCAAATTTATAAAAAACTTAAGTACAATATTAGCACCTCTGTATAATTTATTACGGGCTAACGTTAAATTTGTGTGGAGTAAGGAGTGTGAGATATCATTCACTAGTATAAAACAGATATAAGGTTGGAGTGAGGTGTTAGTGCATTACTCGCTGGAGCTGCCGCTGATTTTGACGGCGGACGCGAGCGGGCGTGGGGATAGGTGTAGTCCTCTTGCACGTAACGCCGGACGGCGAGCGGCCCGTGGCATATGCTTCACGGTCGCTTACCAGTGCCGAACGAGCCTACGCTCAAATAGATAGGGAGGCTTAAACTATCGTATACGGCATTAGGAAATTTCAACAATATTTATATAGCCGCAAATTCACTCTCAGAACTGACCATAAACCTTTAACATACATATTTGGTAGCAACGTAGGTATTCCCTTAAAGGCCGCGGCGAAAGTGCGAAGGTGGGCTATTTTGTTATCAGGCTGTAATTGTGAAATAGAATACGTCGCGTCGGAGAAAAATTGTGCGGATGCGTTATCACGACTACCTCAAACCGGTTCCGGGCGTTCTGGTACCGAAGAAATAACCTATTTAAAGTTTGTCGAGCAGTTTTTACCTATAACGTCAGAGTTGCTACATCTAAGGATGCCCTTTTGTGTCGAATTATGTTACATGCTCAATCCGGCTTGCAAAATAAATGCAAGGATGAACAGATTAAACATTTTTACAATACACATTTTGAACTGTACATTGATCGCGGTTGCCTTATGTGGGGCTATAGATTAGTCATACCTCGAGATTTAAGAGCTAAGGTATTATCAAAAGTACATAAAAGTCACATGGGTATAGTTAAAATGAAGTCCATGGTTTGCAGCTACGTTTGGTGGCCAAAATATTGACGCAGATTTAGAAGCAATCTGTAAACAATGCAAAAAACTGCGCGGCAGAGACGCAGGCGCCGCCGCACACCCCTCCGCAGTCCTGGCCATATCACACTCAACCTTGGAGTAGGGTTCACGTTTATTTTCTTGGACCGCTGTTTGGGAGAACTTACCTAGTAGTCATAGACGCGAGTTCAAAGTGGCTTGAAGTTTTTGAGATGCATAAAATAAATGCAACGGCTGTAATAAATGTTCTTCGAGCAACGTTCGCATGGTTTGGACTACCAGTGGAGATCGTATCGGATCAAGGTCCCCGTTCACAAGCAATGTGTTTCAGACATTTTTAAATAATAATGGCATTTGGCAATCTTTTTCACCCGCCTATCATCCGTCATCGAACGTAACGGCCGAAAACGCGGTCAAACTTTGCAAACGGGCACTTAAAAAAGCAAATAGGGAATCGGTCGACATAGATGCCGCTATGCGAACACTTTTACTAAGCTATAGAATAGTGTGTATAGTAGCACAGGAGACACATCTGCGATGCTACTGCAGCGGGGCTAGCATGAGCAGCAGACAATTTTATCCCCGGGGAAAGGAGAAAATATTTATCCCCTCGCTTAGTTTTATCCACCCTTCGAGCATGGGCACACCGGTGGATAATAATATCTACAATAGATAAAATGAGAGATAGATTTAGAATTAAAAAATATGCATGAATATAAACTTAAACCCACGTCCAATGAATTAGGATAGATTTGTCCCTTTCAAATGTCAAAAAAATCATAATTTTAATCTTACTTTTGGCTCCATGCTACGGACGGGAGATATAATATGTCTACTCGTTATATAAAAAGGGGATATATTTCTCCCCGTTGTCGTGCTTTGGCATAGGAACAAGATAATTTTATCTCTTGTGAGTGGATATAATCGAGGGATTAAATTTTTGTCCGCAGCCCATGCTAGCCGTGCAGAGGCGGTCATTGCGTTCGAGATTAGACTTATTGCGTAGCGACAGTGCACGAGATAAGTGCGTGCGGCACGCACAGCACCGCCAACTAACGCACGCTAGCGGTGTGCCGCGGGCGCTTGCGCCCCGCGATACCGTTTGGGTTAGGGGCTACGGAAGTTCAGAGAAGTGGCAAAAAGGTACCGTAATAGGTAATGAGGGCTCACGTCGTTATTTGGTAAATAGTGATAACGGTCGACTGATGCAAAGACATATTGATCAAATTAGACGCCGAGCGCGAATGTCGGATGTCCCTTATCCTTCTAGTGTAGAATGTAACGAAGATATTGAGACCGGAAAGTGGCAGTCAGGAGGGTATTGCGCTCAGAATTTGGGTCGGACGGGAATGTTGTGAGCGAAGGTGAGGAAGGCTCGTTCGGCACTTCGAGTGACAAACAGGTGTCAGTACGTTCCTCACCAAACACTACACAGAGTGAGTCGAGTGCAGCGCAATCACCGGTCCTAAACTCACCATGCATTCCTGTGAATCGTCCCAAACGAAACCGTAAACCTGTTCAACGTTATGGGTTATCAGAATCAAATTACTAAATCATCAATTAACGTGTTACCTATTAGTTAATATATATATATATATATATATATATATATATATATATATATATATATAATATATATATATATATATATATATATATCTATGTTTACGCAAAAGCGTTGGTGTCAGGCATCGACGTTAGATGGCTCTCGGCTCGGCTGATACGGGATGACGTTCGTGCGTGTTGAACGTCCGAGCTTACTGAACGGTGGGAGTCGAGAGCGAAAGATTAGATGCCTTCTTCGCGCCGAAAGAGAAGGCAGTCCTTTTGGTTGGGAGCTCTTAGATCTAATTTTATGTTAGGCGCGTATAGTAAATATACCACTGGGAATGGTAGCGCGTGTTGAGAGTTTACCCGGGACTTTAGGTTTAACGCAGAATCTGTATAAGTGGATTCGACTGTATTAGTTACTAGTGCGGTAGTTAATATTCTAGAAATAACGGTGACCTTTGACCCGTACGTTCTGTGTTCATTTTCGCGAGTCAATCGTAACAAAGGAAGAAAGTGACTGCGGAAGGCGACCTTAGCTTGGAGAGGAGCTGAGGGCCGAACTGCTGCAGGGGCAACGGTCAAATAAGGTCAATAACACTACCAGCCACACCCAATACACATCACTGACCTTTACTTTCTAGCACAATACATCCACACGAGACCTGACCGAATCCTGAGGGACCAGTCGCCTTGAATAGAGGTAAGTAAGCTCTGTTCAATAATTGTAACGCTCCCCCCGGATTATTTAGTGTAATTAGACTTTTAACCCGTGGCGTGAAGACGCCCGACCAGCATCTGTCCGTAGCTTCTTCGTCTATGGGCCGCGAAGGATTCTACTCCTGGGATGGGCAGCTGCCGGCCGTAACATTTGGTAGCAGAACGCGGTGCTGGGATCGATTCCCGGTCGATCCACCGACCATAGTATTTGATAAAAATTAAATAATTTTGGTGGCAGGGAGCGTTGGGTTGATTGGTTTAATTTTGTGTCTACAATCACGCCCGTCCGTAATACGTAAAAAATTTTTTTTTATTATATACGTAATAATAAAATTCCTTTCTTTGTTAGCTTGCTTTGTTGTTTGCGGGTAAATTTAAAAAACCGCGCCCGTTTAGCGCGCAAGCGGGAGATTGCGTCATGTAGGTAGATGGTTATTTTTGCGTAATCGGTTAATTATCGTTGCGGATAGTTGTGGTGTATTACTTATCGAAGGGTCGATTTCCGAGCAAGGCATTTTTTGTTGATGTGTATCTTCGTTATGTATCTTTCGTATTGTAATTTGTATTTGAACTAAAGAGTGGTAATTTGTATTTACGTAATTTGAATTTAACTTGATTTGATCGCACTAGTATTTGTTATTGTTAATTTGATTTACCTTTTCTTTTGTACTAACTCGTGTTTGATTTGATAAATAGCGGTTCTTATTTGTGTACATTCTATTCAACTCGATTTGATAGGAACTGCATTAGTTAGCTGTTAATTTTTTTTGTATTTTTTATTTGTTATTTTTGTAATTGTGCTCGAGCGGCGTCGTAATTTGTATTTAGTAGTGATGTCCTCGCCCAAGATGCTAATCCGTTGCCTGCGGACTGAGTTACGCTGGGCCACCAGCGCCCATGCTTTGATAGGTCGACCGGATAGGGTCTATAATTTGATGAAGCGGTTCGAGCAGGTCGATGCTCGAAGGGCTGCAGTGGAGGAGGCTTACGCTGAGCTCGAGGATTCGGATGTGGAAAAGGGAGTCCTGGACTTCTGCTTCGCAGACTACGAGCAGTTCTTGTGGCTCACGGACGAGTTGATCGAGGCTGAAGGCAGGTATGCCGAGGAGGCGCGTGAAGCTCGGACGAGTGGCCTGCCCGAGTCCTTTCGGAAGCAGCTTCAGCCGGAGCTGTTGGGACGACTCCCAACTCTGGACTTGCCAAAGTTCTCCGGGGTCCTTTCCGAGTGGCTGACCTTCGTTGGTCTTTTCGACGGCCTAGTGGACGCCCGGAGTGACTTGACCCCGAGCCAGAAGATGGCGTACCTCCTGGCCTCACTGGAAGGGGAGGCCCTGGGCGTTGTCAGCCATTTGAGCTTGTCGGACGACGCCTACCAGACTGCTCGGGACCTCCTAGCCAGAAGATACGCCAACGTCCGGCAAATTGCGGACGAACATGTTAAGCAGCTTCTGAGCCTCCCGCTGCTTAGTGACCGAGCCCGACTACGTCCGGACCTGTTGGATCCAGTCTTGGTGGCCTGTAATACGTTGGGGCGGCTGGATTTACCAGTAGGCGAATGGGCCTACTTGTTGCTCCGCATCGTGCTGTCCCGTCTACCTCTCGACCTTCAAATGCATTTTGAGGAGAGGTACGGCGGGGACGAGGCCTCCTATATTCCGCCCTTCTATGACCTGCTGCGGTTTTTGGAGGAGCAGTGCCGACAGATCGAGCACGCGGCGGGCATCGTCGACGACTTACGAGCCGTGCCCAGTGATAGGCGAAATCCGCCGGGCAAGTCGTCGTCAACCCCCCCCTGCTCCTATTGTCGAGCATCGGATCACCGGGTAACGTCTTGCCCAAAATTATTAAGTAAGCCGGTTCCGGCGAGGCGAACTATCGCCAAGGAGCGCCGCTGGTGCTACTCCTGTTTGGAAGGGCACCTCCAGGGAGACTGTCCGCACCAGCGACCCTGTCTGCATTGGCCAGGGCAATCACAATGTCGTACTGTGCCTGGGTGCGAACGGCGTCTCCTCTCGGGGCGCTGCCAGGCCCTCGACCCCCAAGGGTGGGGGCGCTCCGCCATGCCCTTGGACGGGCGACGCTCGGCGCCCGCCGGCTAGCCACCAGGCCCCTAGGTTTGAAAGGGGTCCCTCCCCCGACCAGTCGGGGGGTAATTCCCCCAGGGGCGGGGGTGTCAACACACCCCCTCAGCGTGCGGAGAGGAACTTCACGGCCACTCATCAGTCCGCTGGACCCTTCTCACTCCCTTTAGCTGAGTGGCCGCGACTGGTGGACCACTGTACCCCATTTGATGGAGGCGGCCCTAGCTAGCTGCCGCCTTAGCTCCCACCATGGCTGCCTCTACTGAGCCTTAAGCCGTCAACAGTCCCACTTGTCAAGCTGTTCTGTTGCCGACGGCCTCAGTGAGGGCGTACAACCCGAGTGGCGACTGTTAGCGGTTGCGCTCTGTTAGTATCGGGTTCACGCGGTGTGGCCTTCACTTGGTGGTGGAAAGATTAGGGCCCCCTGGAGCGTTGAATCACGCTCTCAAGGGGTATAGGATTTGGTTTGGTTGAGCACTTAGTTAAAAATTCTTTAAATTTAAATTAAAATGCTTTTGGGTTTTCCGCGAAATTCATATTGTAGCGGTTATGATTAAGAGAATTGAATTTAAAATACTCCTTTAAATGCTGCTGCATATTTTTTGTAAATACATTTGATCACTGCGTTTATTGTTGCACGGAAAATTGAGATTAAATTGTGTGCCCTTTTTTAATGCTTGTGATAGTGTTTAATCATTTTTCTTTGTGATAAGGAAGGTTGAAATTAGATAACCCTGTGGTTGCCGAAGGAAATAGGAGTCAATTCTCTTTTGGTTTAGATTTTGTTGGCACTGTCTAAGATATTTATTTGAAATAAGAAATAGGGCTGTCCCTTACGTTTATTGTTTTGTTTACTTTGCCAAGTTGACCTATGTGCATCGGTGATTACTTGTTTTAATTAATTCTGTAATTGAACATTGATGCTTTTAAAAAATTAGTTGAAATATGAGCATAGGTGAGCATAGGATCACCTGCTAGGGACCATCTGTGCGTTTCGTTCAGCTCTCCACAGACGACGTTCATGGGGAATTTGGGGGTGCTCTCTGCACTGAAGCTTGAAGGTCCCCTGGGCCGCTTCGTGTCGCGTCGCTGTTTGCAGACCTGATCCGGTCGAGTTGCGGAACTAATCATAGGAGCGCAGATAGGTGTTTGAAGGAGGTCGTCTGACTTCTGTCTAGAAATAGGGACTTATTTATGTGCTGCGATGACCAGGAAGGGCATCCAGTTCAACTCTCCGGCTAGCCCACGTTGGGGCTGTAATTTTGAGGCGTTGGTCAGGGTTGCAAGATCTGATTGGGTGCGTAGGGTGGCCTAGTTTGGTTGTAGATTCGATCTTGCAACTTGCCGTCGCGACCCAGTCCCGCTGACCGGTTTGCTCGCGGACCTAAATCCTTATGTCCGGGATGGGGGTTTGTTTACGCAAAAGCGTTGGTGTCAGGCATCGACGTTAGATGGCTCTCGGCTCGGCTGATACGGGATGACGTTCGTGCGTGTTGAACGTCCGAGCTTACTGAACGGTGGGAGTCGAGAGCGAAAGATTAGATGCCTTCTTCGCGCCGAAAGAGAAGGCAGTCCTTTTGGTTGGGAGCTCTTAGATCTAATTTTATGTTAGGCGCGTATAGTAAATATACCACTGGGAATGTAGCGCGTGTTGAAAGTTTACCGGGACTTTAGGTTTAACGCAGAATCTGTATAAGTGGATTCGACTGTATTAGTTACTAGTGCGGTAGTTAATATTCTAGAAATAACGGTGACCTTTGACCCGTACGTTCTGTGTTCATTTTCGCGAGTCAATCGTAACAAAGGAAGAAAGTGACTGCGGAAGGCGACCTTAGCTTGGAGAGGAGCTGAGGGCCGAACTCTGCAGGGGGAACGGTCAAATAAGGTCAATAACACTACCAGCCACACCCAAATACACATCACTGACCTTTACTTTCTAGCACAATACATCCACACGAGACCTGACCGAATCCTGAGGGACCAGTCGCCTTGAATAGAGGTAAGTAAGCTCTGTTCAATAATTGTAACGCTCCCCCCGGATTATTTAGTGTAATTAGACTTTTAACCCGTGGCGTGAGGACGCCCGACCAGCATCTGCCCGTAGCTTCTTCGTCTATGGGCCGCGAAGGATTCTACTCCTGGGATGGGCAGCTGCCGGCCGTAACAATATATATATATATATATATATATATATATATATATATAATATATATTTATATATTTTTTTTCTATGTAGGTAGGCAGTTGCATCTGCCACGTTAGATTGTAATAAACGCCGTTACGCGAGGACGTGTTTTATTTATCAGTAGGAATATTGAAAAAGCGAAACATTAGCAAAATATATAGTCTTTGACAATATTAAATCTAAATAACGCCACATAAATAGATCCTATTAAGGCGAAGCCAGGGCGTGTCGCTAGACTTTAACCTCTGATTTTGGCGAAATTATGTTAAAATGTGACATCACCTTACTCAAATGTTGTATCCAGTGACAATAGCTATTTTATCTAATCTGGGCCGCAACATCTTATCTATGCGTTACTGTTCCTAAGAAACGATAGCGTAAGACATAACTACAGCAACAGTACGTACCTTCACCTACACGTGCTTACAAGTTAGGATATTATTTATCCATTTTGGTATACATTTTATAAGGTCCACGATAACCAAGTATTTTTTATTGATTGTGAGCTCGTTTATACGAGCTCACAATCCACCTGATGGTAAGTGGTTACTGTTTCCCATAGACATCTACATCTTTCTTCGATTACGAATCAAAATGCAGTTGCGTTGTCACCCTGAGGACTAAGGTGGAATGCCTCGTTTCCAGTAAAAAGGGTCTCCGGTTCTCTACACTCACCATACGAAACACAGCAGCATTAAGCTGCTATTTTACGTGGTATTCTGTGAGAGCGTAGTCCTTTATCGGTCAAGCCGACCCAAGTGCTACAACTATCAAAATGCTGTCAGTAATTGGATCCGGGATCCGGTCGCTTTCGATTCGGCAGAAAGGCCATACGGGCCAATGCCAGTCCCACATGTGGTATTTAGTGGGTAAGCACTTCTACAAAGTGAGATACCACTACCATAACCACGCAGCCGCTGGGCCGCTCCCCCGGACAGAACACCTTGCCTGGCGGGAGATCTGCCCTTTTCATTCCACCGGTCACAAAATAATATTTTAAATGAAGAAATTCTAGACGTGAGTTTATAATGTTAATTTATTTTTTTAAATTAATGACCAGGGTAAAGACATCTCTTAATTTAATTTCTCTTTCATGATCTTGTTACTCAAGGAAAATTAAATCTTCCACTATGTAATATGCGCAAAATTAATTCCCTTATTTGAGTTATTTATAGATCTAATAACACCGTTTATTTAAATACAAGTTTAAATTTGTTTATTTGTAAAATTTGATAATTACCTTATCACTTAAAGATAAAAGATAGCCATTTTCTAGTTTCACTGAATGCAAATCTAGTAATAAATTTAATTCAGCGAGTGTCGAGCGGCAAACACAACTTGCTCCAGGGATCCACCTATTTTCTGCAGCATATTTCTCTAAAAGACATTTCTAGAATATTTCAAAGCAGTTCTCGGTACAAAATATATTTTATATGCATTTTTAGAAAATGGCAAATGTGTTACTAATAATAATTAATATTTCAAAGTAACGCCTATTTTAATGGTATTTTTAAAGTTTGATGATATTGTAAAATAAATATTAAAAATAATTAAGAAGTCAAAATTAGGATTCATAGATTACATCAATTTAGGAATACGTATTTTTAAAATTGAACAAATACGTAATGTGATTATCGTTACCCGTAAGATTGTGGCGCCTCAGCGGTTAGCGCTTGTCTTATAATACAATACCATACCCGATTTCGATCACCGCAATACACCAATGTAGTGGTTAATATCAATTTTACGTTTTGATAAATTATATAATTTAAAGAAAATAGTCTAAAGAAACCGGCACATAAACAATAAAAAAAAATAATTTGACGATTATTAAAATCTGTCAACACGCATGGGAGCAGGCGCAATGGACTTATGTGTGGCCTGGTCGAAAACCCAATTTAATTGCTACTAAATTGTAGCATTCAAATTTTAAAAATTATATGTTCTACGAGTCTATAATCTGGCTGGCGAGTGAAAACTTTGAATTTGTTAAGATGAATCTTAACAGGCACCTGGACAATCATTGAACAATCATATGCTACTGTACTTGACTATCACAACGTCAGTGGAATATTAAAAATAAATACCGCATTGAACGCATACCACATACATATATTTAAGAAGTACAAGAAGATTTTCGCATACGATTTTACTTTCGCGTATATTAACATATTATATCTATTTAGGTATTGGGGTGTCCTGAATAAAATGTTCCATTTGACAGGCAATGTATTTCATAACTTATCGTAAGGTAGTGCTAATTCATTTACATATTTGATCTGATTACATTTTAATTTTAAATAAAATAAATTCTCACTAGTTCAAGTGGTTAAAATTAATTTGCTTAAGTATTTTTTTATTACTTTGCGTCTTACTTTGTTTGAAGTGCATCTCCCGCCCAAATTGCGTGCACTAATACATACAAATAATGTATCATCGACAGTGTTGTGTCTTTCCTAGTGGTATAGTGGGTAGTGGCGGTAGTGGTGGTGGGGTTAGTGGTGATAGCTAGACTTGGTAGTTTTTCACTGTTTCATAATTGATTAGCAACCAAAAATATTTGATCTACTTAAAATCGTGAAGAACGAAATTGTATTACACAAAATATCTATTTTTCGATTGACACTTTTACGCCATTGGGAAGATTGGTCATTTAAAATTGAAAAATAAACAAGATATATTCAAGAATTCTGTTTCTGACGATTGGTGAGCCGGTTGAGCTTAGACCAATATTGCACAATATGTTCATACCTTTTCTGCCGACTTCCAAAAAGGAGATGGTACTCAATTCGACTGTATATTTTTTTTTTATGTTTGTTACCTCATAACTCTTTGCTGGGTGAACCGATTTCGATGATTCTTTTTTTATTTGAAAGCTGGTACTTCTCTTGTAGTCCCACATAAATTTAATCAAGGTCAGATCAATCGTTTTTGAGTTATTCTTAATAACTTATATTGAAGTCGGCAGGACAAAATTTTTAATTTTAAATTATGTAGAACGAAAATCAATTTGTTAAGGTATCATAAGAAATTAAATCTTAGGTCATCCCGTGGTGATCACAATAATCGACTAAAGAAAAAGTCAGAACGATCTCTTTGGTACAGATATATAGCAGTAAACCATCACACCACCAAGCATCCCTTTGAATCAGTCAGCTGTCAAACATTCCTCGTAATATATAATAATTATTATTTACCTAAAATCACCACTCTTCCCCAAGTTGGATAGTAGTTAAGCACTAGCTAACAATAAGTAAAAAATACCTTATTCTTGCACTGGTAATGCTATTATGTTTCACATAACCTACTTGTAAAATATAGGTCGCTATACTTTCTATTCACTGCGTGCACTACTAAAGCAAGTATGTAGGCCTTTAATTAAAAATCAGATATAGAGTTAAAACACACACTAAAAATAAAAATAAAAAACACCATAAAGAATTAACTATAATTAGTCAGTGGTCACGAAGTATCCGTGAACCAAACATGAAAGCAAGTTGACAACACTATATAATTATATGATTAGAATGCGGTGTTGCGATTGCATTGATTTTACCGTTCACATGTGGAACGATAAATAATGATAACTTACCTTTCACATATCTGTAATTGTAACTATATAATCTTTGTTTTATTATTATTATTATTATTCTTTGTTTCCGAAAAAGTGTAGTACCATAGTACCATAGTACCAAAAATTATTAGTACCAATTTAATCTCTATTGATGTTTAAATAGATAAACATGTGAATATGGCAAAAATAATTAAATCAATTGTAGGTATTGGGAGGATTACCAGCTGATTAGTGACCGTCAGCACGGTTTTCGTTGAGGTCGCTCAGCTGGTGATCTTCTAAGTTACTTAACTCATAGATGGGCGGAGGCAGTGGAGTCCAAGGGGGAGGCGTTGGCCATTAGTTTGGACATAGCGAAGGCTTTCGATCGGGTTTGGCACAAATCGCTTCTTTGGAAGCTTCTTTTCTATGGGCTTCCCGAGAAATTGTGCAAATGGATCACCAGTTTTCTTGCAAATCGAATCATCCAGGTCATAGTAGATGGTGCATGCTCTGATTGCAAGCCTATTAAAGCTAGTGTTCCACAAGTGTTATCAATGATATGTATGTTGCAAAACGGTAACATTCATCGCTATTCAGACGACACTTGTAATTCTTTTAACACAGGCCTTGCCAATATTTCCCGGGAAAAAGTCGCCGAGTACCAGTACAAACTTGTGTCTAAAGTCGAGACTTTGTTGAACAGTCTCAGACTAGGGTGACTAAATTTATTCCAACTTAATCCCCAGAGGATACAAGTTTGCTCGTTATCGCTAAAAATAATCCATTTGTCGTATCTCCTCAGTTTCAATGCACTTTCCTTGTTGCCTCAGCCAGTATCGGAATCCTTCGTGTCGACATATCGAGTGACGTGCAGTTTCTTGGTTACTTGGAAGAGAAGGGCAAATTGGCCTCTAAAAATCTTGGCGTGCCAAGCAAAATGGGACAGTATTTCATGCCGGCACACGGCTTGCAAATTTACAAGACGTAGGTTTGGCCTCACAAGTAATACTGTTCCCATCTGTGAGCAAAGGCTCCCCAGTACTAGCTTCATCCACTTGACCGCATCCAGCGCAGAGCGGTTCGAATCGTCGACGACCACGTTCTTTCCTATCGGCTTGACTCACTGGCATTGCGTAGAGATGCTGCATCTCTTTGCGTATTTTATCGTAACTACGTGATAGTTGCGATAGAATAGGATAGGGAGTGCTCTAAAGAATTGTTTGGACTAATTCCAGCCGCTCAATTTCACCATCGCACATCGCGACAAAACTCCCTATACCATCCACACCATCTGGATGATTGGTGGTCCACCACTGTGCAATTTCGAGGAATTTTTCTCCCTCGCACAACTTCCTTGTGGAATCGATTACCACCAGCAATTTTTCCAGACCGATACAACTTCGGGACCTTCAAGAATAGAGCCTACTCCTTTTTAAAAGGCTGGCAACGCATCTGTAATTCCCCGATGTTGCAGTTGTTCATGGGCGGCGGTAGTCACTTTTCATCAGGTGAGCCGCATGTTCGTTTGCCCCCTCTCTTTAAAAAATAATATATCAACAATCATAATAAAATAATTCAATAAAAGAAGTAGGTATAAACGCCAAAGCACGGCAACGGGGAGAAGTATATCCTAAGACTGCTGAAAATTTACTGACAGTATTATTCTAAAATACATAACCTTATACAAACACACACACACACACACACACACAATCACACATACTCACTCTCATACACATATACACTCACACCCGCACGAACTCACGCATGCACGCAGGCACGCACGCACGTACGCACGCACTCACGTATGCACGCTCACACGCACTCACGCACGCACGTGTACACACACATACAAATATAGTGATGTCCTCGTAGGAATAGACAGACTAGCTTCCTAGGACCTTAAAATGTCGAGATCTGATGAGACCTACATTTTCGAAAACTGGGGTGAAACCAATGACTTCCCGATTTTTTGAAAATCATTGATTTTCATAACGAGATGTTAAAAATAGATGACTTTATAAATACGTTTTTTTAAGTAGAATAAAGGTGACAAACTGGCACACAGTCCACCATGGTAAGTGAATGCTGTGGCCCATAGAGATCTACATTTATCCTCGATTGATAATCAAAATTCAGATGCATTGTCATCTCTGAGGACTTACATGGAACGCCTCATTTCCAGTAAAAAGGGTCTCCAGTTCTCTGAAATGTATTAAATTGTATAGGTTTTTTATATAGAGATTTTCATTGAAAAGGTTGGCAAATATCCCCCCTGTGAGGTAATGTCTGGGAGAGGCCTGTGTTTAGCAGTAGACTTTAATAGACTGTAATGGTAACGGTAACGATGGCGCCGTGACTATGGTACTTACTTTGTTAGAAAAACTATTCCTAAACGATCCATATCCCGAGACATATCATTAATCAAGGAAAGCTCATTAAATTTAATTAAGAGGTTATGTAAGATGCTGTATTTCTCCAGTTTCATTTTTCTCTGTCGCCTCGTACTATCACCCACGGGATAATATGGGGTAATGATTTGCCTTACGCTGCCACTACACGGTATTTGTACATAATGACCGTATTATATTATTGTTCGAGTGCTTCTCATTTAATAAATTAAGACGGCTATGAGGCTATTAGATTAAAATATATTTTTTCAACATATTTCAACAACAGCTTTAGCAATATTGCTATCGACTTGAAAGTGAAAATGTGTTAAAATCACTGCATTCTAAACTTGTTCGCTGTAAAGTTTCCAACTTAGGTAATAAAAGTATGTGTTTATGGAGAATAAAAATTTTAACTGGCAACTTTTTAAATATCATGAATACTAATTTGAATGCGTGTTGTAACCATGCATCTAGTTTATTTCGATGTTTCCAATATGCTGTTGTGGTTTATTTCATATTCAATTCTCATCTGCCTATAAGAGCGCACAGCTGGGCCTGCTACTCTCTTGTTAATGTCGAGCATGCAGTCCTGATCGTAAATTAATACTGAGGCCCATAGATCTCCTTATTTTTCTTTCATAACATTTTAAAATGTAGATGCGCTGTCACCCCTGAGGACTAAGTAGCAGCATTAAGCTGCTCTTTTACGCTGGTATTCTGAGAGAGCGTGGTTCTCCCGCAGTTTAGCCGATCCAATAACAACAAACCATATATGCACCATGGCTCTACCACCAAATGTACGTTTGAATAGCGCTTGCAGGCGGATTGACGATTCCAGTACCAGATGCTTGCACCTTTGACGCAGCTGCCTATCACGGCCATCCATTTTATTTTATACGTGGTAGAGATACCACTCCATAAGTGTAAAAAAGCAGTTTAATGCTGTGTTTCGTGAGGTGTGTCTAGATAACTGGATACTTTGTTACTGGAAACGTGGCATTCCATTTTAGTCCTTAGGGATGACAATGCACCTGACGTTTATACCTCATACACATAGAGCTACCACGGAATACCAGCGTAAAATAGCAGCATAATGCTGTGTTTCGTATGGAGATCAATTTTTACTGGAAATAAGGCATTCCATCTAAGTCCTTAAGGATAACAACGCATCAGTATTTTGATTCTTAATAGAGAATAGATGTAGATGTCTATGGACTTCGTCATCCATGTACCATCAAGTAGACTGTGTGCTAATTTTTCATCCTCTTTTCCGGCATTATTCTTCGTCGCCTATCAAGACATCCATGGGACAAGTTGAGTTCAATAATAACGACTCATGGTAGTTCAGGGGCTAAGCCCTCACTTTAAATGTCACAGTAAGCTGGTAATCAATAACTTTACTTTTACCCAATAAATAATAATCATTAGTTTAGATAAATAAATATTTACGCTATAAACAGAACAGATAAGTATATTATGCCGACAAGTTGCACGTCTTGTGGAAATGGAAGTCATTTACATGTATCTCTATACTACCTATTATGCTAAAGCGGTGTTAGTCAGTTCAAGACTTTGTAGCGACGTTATTATTTAATTTGATTACTAGATGAGGCAATTCTAATTAATTTCATATTTTACAATTTCGATAAATAAAGATCTAAGCAGGTATTTCTTTAAAAATTTAATCTTTAACGCCAGCGAGAAATCATTGTAAGAAGAAAACAGTGGGTGTCAGATCCGACGCGAGGCTGGACCTTACTCCTTATAGTATACATAACTTCTCTTCCAAGTGTCTACGAAGCTGCACGTCACTCGATATGTCGACACCGAGGATTCCGATACTGACTGAGGCAAGAAGGGGAGTGCCTTGAAACTGAAGAGATACGACAAAGGGGTTCTTTTTAGCGGTAAACGCGCAAACTTGTGTCTTCTGAGGATTAAACTGGACTAGATTTAGTCGCCCCCAATCTGAGACTTTGTTCAGCAAAGACTCGACTTCAGACACAAGTTTGTTCCGGCACTCGGTGACGTTTTCCAGTGAACTATTGGCACTGCCGGTGTATAAAGCATCACCAGTGCTGTCATCCGCATAGCAATGAATGTAACCAGTTAGTAACATATCATTGATATGCTGGAGAAACACCGTTGGTGATAGCACACAGCCTTGTGGAACACCAGCGTTAATAGGCTTGTAGTCGGAGCATGCACAGTCTACAACAAATTTGATGCTCCAATCTGCAAGGAAGCTGGTGATCAATTTGCACAATTTCTCGGAAAGCCCATAGGTAGAGCTTCGAAAGAAGCGCTTTGTGCCAAACCCGATCGAAGACCTTCGCAATGTCTCAACTAACGGCCAACGCCTCCCACTTGAAATCTACTGCCTTCGCCCATCTATGAGTCAGGTAGAGCAGAAGCCGGCTGATCAACCCCGAAGAAACCCGTATTGGCGATCACTAATCACCTGGTGATCCTTAAAGTACCGCATGAGCTGGCAGTTAATAATGTATTCCATTATTTTGGAGAATAAGAAGGTGATGGCTATAGGCCTGTAGTTGGACGGGTCTGAGCGGTTGCCTTTTTTAGGGATCGGGTGGACAAAAGCTGTCTTCCATGATTTCGGGACTACGCCTAGGGAGTAGGAGTACCGGAAAAGATGCGTTAGGACCAGTGCCAACTCCAGAGCACACGTCCTCAGCACAATTAGGGGGATTCGTCAGGCCCACTCGACTTGTGGATGTCCAGGGAGAGGAGTGCTTTGCGAACCGAGCGTTGTGAGAACCGCACATCCGGCATGGAACACTCACACCGCGGGATGGTCGGCGGTGTTTTCCCCCCGTCATCAAGAGTCAAATTGGACGCAAAAAGGGAGCCTAAAAGGTCGGCTTTTTCTTTTGCGGTTTGGGCCACTGAGTCGTCTTCCCTGTGTAAAGATGATGGCTTACAGTAATTCCCTGGGATAGCCTTGGCGAGAAACTAGAATGCACGGCTTCCCGAAGGAATACGGACTAGTTTCTTGCCAATTCTTCATTAATTTATAACGTAAGTAAAAGGAGGTTAATTCACACAGGGGGTTGATTAAAATTTGCTAAATATCTCAAATAAATCTGGGAAATCTTATCCAGCATTAAATATTCACAAACTATACGGAAGCATCATATATTCGTAACTAAGCAGAGGAATACAGGGAAACTTGTATAAACGTGTAATGCTTCTAGTTTAATAGTTTCCAACGATATCAAATTCCTGCAGCTATTTCTGCGCCGGATTATTGACGTTAAACGAAATATTAATTTTAAAACTTTTTTTATTAGAATATAAGTAACGAACGAGCACAAAGTCCACCTGATGTTAAGTGGGTGTTGTAACCCATTGATATCTCGCTTAAAAATCAAAATGCAGTAAAACATCTTCATCATTACAGTCCATCAGAATTCTACTACTGAACCTATGTTCAGCATTAGAATTATGATGGGCTGCAATTGATATGGCTTACGGCTGCCCCTGAAAAAGTATTTATCCCGGGGCCCAAGGACGAATTCTACGGCCAGGCGCAGGTGGGGCCTCTAAAAGCCACTTCGAAAATTTTCTATCACAATACAATTTAATGAGGAGGCTTACCAAATAAATAGGCGAAGACTGTCTCAGGGCTCGGTCAGGCCGCATGTGGGTGTAGGGTGCATGGGAAGTATGGGTTAGTTATGTGTATATGTGTGTGACTGGTTGTTATAGACCTGACTGGACCGTTGCAGTCGGCAGCAGCCCGGACTTCAGCACCGCTCCAAATTGTGGTAATCTTCAGCGGCGTCACCCACAGTCACTTTCTTTGTTCGTCAAGAGGACAGTCTATTAACTTTATCGTACAATTAACTAACATCCAGACGCCACTATTTCTCGTTTGTTATAAAGCGTAACACACAAAACGTATACAGAATATCCGGATCAAAGGTCACAACCGTTTCGCGTGGCAACAATTATTTCTAGAACTTAACACTACCTTCTCTAGTATCACAAAACGAAGCGTTCAACCGACAACGAAAAATGTTTCCGAACTATATCAAATGCCGCACTAGTAGTTAATGTTGTCAAATGCACCCGGCGTCTAATTCTAGATTACAATTCCTCGTCGTGCACAATTTGCTATCAAAACCGACTCCCAAAAAATGGAGATTATCCCGAGCGACTGCACTACGTGCTGTCGATAGCACTGTATTCTAGCAACCCTCCGTGAGAATCGCCGTGCTAGTCACTCCACTGCATTCAATCACTTCCGACCCGCCCCACAAGCAACCAATCCGGTTTTGCGCAAACGTCAAGCGGTAGGAAATCACCGCTCGCGTGGCCCTGGCGTCGATTCTTGACATAAGCGTTTGGCGCAAACAGCAATGATCTTGTTGATGATGCAGTGCAATGATCTTGTTGATTATGCAGATTAAGATTTTACAGTGGTAGAGCCAAGCGGTAACTTTTGCTGTCGCACGGATGGGCCAGCTAGAACCGAGGTGGTACCACGACCTCACAGAATACCAGCGTGAAGTAGAGGTTTACCTCTACGTTTCGCTTGGTGAGTGCAGGTGGCCGGAGGCCCAATCCCCCCCCCCCCCATCAACATGGTAGTGGAATTAAATAAAAAACTACCCCAGGAGGGTACCAGCACCCCTGGAGAATCTCTCGCTGAGCATCCACAACCAAACTACTCCACTCCCGGGCGTGGGTACTCAGGCTGCCCCGCGTATTCTGGGGGGGGGGGGGGGGGGGCGAAATTCCGCTCAAGAAACCTGCTCGGGACAAACGGAGCAAGAAGACAAAGGCAACCCCTGCCACGCTTACCGTGGATTTCTGCAATATCAGGGGACTACATTGACTTCATTCAAACCTTAACGTCGTCCAACACCATTGGGAGATAGCTATGCCGGCCTTGCTCTTTCTAACCGAGACACAGGTGTCCTCTCCGGCTGATACTTCGTATCTCTCCCTACCCGTGGTACAAATTAGAACACTCGTTTGTACCCCGGGCTGGAGTTTGCGTGTATGTCAGAGAGGATATCTGTTTTCGACGCCTCGGCAGTCTTGAAGGTACGAACCTGTCCATCCTATAGCTGCGCGTAGAGAGCGACGACCATCCCCGCGTCTACGGGTGCCTCTATAGGTCCCATAGCGGTAATGCCGACACAGACCGACTCATCGACCACGTCCAAATGGCTGCAGACTCCGTGCTACAACAGGTCCCATCTGCAGAGATCGTGATACTCGGTGATTTCAACGCCCACCACGCTGAATGACTTGGTTTTCGTTTAACCGATCATGCGGTAGATCTGTCTTTTACTTTTCTTTGGCATATGGTCTAACACAACTGGTTACTTTGCCTACGCGGATCGCAGATGTGGAAGGCCATGTACCTTCCCTGTTGGACCTTCTGCTGACCTCTCATCCGGACGACTATCAGGTCTCCGTCGATGCCCCTCTGGGCTCTTCGGACCATTATCTGATCCAGAGCACGGTGCCACTCACGCTCCAATCACAGTTGCAATCTGCAGCTTGCCGCCGTGTTTGGCACTATAGGTTAGCTGATTGGGACGGGATGTGGTCTTTTTTTGCATCCTACCCTTGGGGGCGGGTTTGTTTCTCGCCGGAAGATCCCAGCGTTGTTGCCGATTCTGTTGCTGATGTGGTACTTCAGGGTATGGACCTTTTTATTCCATCCTCTGTGGTGCCCATCGGAGGCAGATCCCAGGCATGGTTTGGTCGCTCTTGTAAAATAGCACCACGCTATAAGCAGTAGTGCTACCGGGCCTGGGCTGACGCATCAACGTCTCGGGATGTAAATATCAGCGTACTTAAAAAGAAGTATAATTCCGCCTCCACGTCCTACAAAAACGTCATTGCCAAGGCAAGGTCTGAGCACATCGGCAGAATTGGCGAGAAGCTAGTTCGCCTTCTTTCGGGAACCCGTGCATTCTGGTCTCTCACCAAGGCTGTCCAAGGGAACTTCTCTCAGCCATCTCTTCCATCTCTGCACAGGGTGGACGACTCACTCACTCATGACGCAAAGGAGAAAGCCCATCTGCTAAGCTCTCTTTTTGCTTCCAACTCGACTCTAGATGACGGGGAGAACACACCGCCGAACATCCTGCGGCGTGAGTGCTCCATACGGGAAGTGCTGTTTACACAGCGCTCGGTTCGCAAAGCACTCTTTTCCCTGGACGTCAGCAAGTCGAGTGGGCCTGATGGAGTCCCTCTCATTGTGCTGAAGACGTGTGCTCCGGAGTTGGCACCGGTTTTAACGCGTCTTTTCCAGTGCTACTACTTCCAAGGCGTAGTCCCGAACTCATGGAAGACAGCTTTGGTGCACCCGATCCCTAAAAAAGGCGACTGCTCAGACCCTACCAACTACAGGCCTATTGCCATCACCTCCTTGTTTTCCAATATAATGGTAGCCATTTTAAGCTGCCAGCTCATGAGGTATCTTGAGGATCACCAGTTGATTAGTGACCGCCAGGACGGTTTTTGCCGGGGTCGATCAGCTGGTGATCTTCTAGTCTACCTGACCCATAGATTTTTTTTTATAGGATAAGGGTGACAAACGAGCACACAGTCCACCTGATGGTAAGTGGTTGCTGCGACCCATGCTCATAGATGGGCGGAGGCAGTAGAGTCCAAGGGGGAGGCTTTAGCCGTTAGTTTGGACGTAGCGAAGGCCTTTAATCGGGTCTGGCACAAAGCGCTTCTTTCGAAGCTTCCTTCCTATGGGCTTCCCGAGAAATTGTGCAAATGGATCACCAGTTTTCTTGCTGATCGTAACATCAAGGTCGTAGTAGACGGTGCATGCTCTGCTTTCAAGCCTATCAACGCTGGTATTCCACAAGGCTGCGTGCTATCACCAACGCTGTTTCTCCTGCATATCAATGATATGTTGCTAACTGGTAGCATTCATTGCTATGCAGACGATAGCACTGGTGATGCCTTATATACCGGCCGTGCCAATATTTCTCGGGAAAACGTCACCGAGTACCAGGAAAAACTTGTATCTGAAGTCGAGTCTTTACTTAACAAAGTCTTTGATTAGGGCCGACTAAATCTAGTCCATTTCAATCCCCAGAAGACACAAGTTTGCGCGTTTACCGCTAAAAAGAACCCCTTTGTCGTATCTCCTCAGTTTCAAGGCACTCCCTTGCTGCCTCAGCCAGTATCGGAATCCTTGGCGTCGACATATCTAATAGTGTGCAGTTTCGTGGTCACTTGGAAGGGAAGGCCAAATTGGCTTCTAAAAAGCTTGGCGTGCTCAGCAGAGCGAGACAGTATTTCATGCCGGCACATCGCTTGCAACTTTACAAAGCGCAAGTTCGGCCCCACATGGAATACTGTTCTCATCTCTGGGCCGGGGCACCCCAGTGCCAGCTCCTTCCACTTGACCACATCCAGCGCAGAGCGGTTCGAATCGTCGACGACTGAGTTATTTCTGATCGGCTCGATACACTGGCACTGCGTAGAGATGTTGCATCTCTTTGCGTATTTTATCGCATCTATCACGGGGAGTGCTCTGAGGAATTGTTCGGACTAATTCCAACCGCTCAATTTCACCATCGCACATCGCGACAAAACTCGCGTTACCATCCCTACCATCTGGATGATTGGCGGTCCACCAATGTGCGATTTAGAAGAAGTTTTCTCCCTCGCACGACTTTCTTGTGGAATCAATTACCACCAGCGAATTTTCCGGACCGATAAGACTTAGGAACCTTTAAGAAAAGAGCTAACACCTCTCTAAAAGGTTGGCAACGCATCTGCAATTCCCCTGGTGTTGCGGTTGTTCATGTGCGGCGGTAGTCACTTACCATCAGGTGAGCCGCATGCTCGTTTGCCCCCTATTCTATAAAAAAAATGCAATGATGAATGCATCCCCCAATAAATGCCACAAAGTACGGTCCTGAGCTCTCTGCATCCATCGTGTCCTGAGTACTACGATTAAATGACTCATTTCAAGTTAAAAGAGTCTCTAGTTTTTTACACTCACCAAAGGATACACAGCAACATTAAACCGCTATTTTACGCTGGTATGCTGTGAGAGCGTGATGCTACATCGGTAGAGCTAATTTCCATTCATGCTACAACCATAATCTACCTGCAGTATGACTCTAACACGTAACAATAAATATATATTGTAATGTGGATTTGTCACTTAAATGTTTTGTCCGCGGGCGATAGGGTCGTCAATTCCATACGCCATTTTATTATTATTTATTATTATGTGGGGTATTTATATAGTTTTCTCATCTGGTTGGTCTGTATAAATATATAAATGTAAATGAAAATGATAAACATCCTTAAATATCAATAAAATAAAATAAATACATAACAATTCATAAATAAATAAAAAGACAACCAGAAGTAAGCCTTCGGCAAGGGAGAACAAATGGCCGAGGGTTAGGGGGAAAGGGAAAGTAACTGGGGAACGATGCGGGCAGTATCAAGGAGCACCACCTTCTGTATTTGAGCTTGGAGCGGTCCGTCGCGGAGTCCCAGTCGCCTTAAATGACCCGAGAGGCTGACTGGGATTAATCCGTTCGCGAAAAGACTACATGTATAATTTTGGTCGTCAGTCCACCCCACACGTCGTTCACCTCGTGAGCTAGGTCCAGATATTTTGTTCGCTTATCTGTTTCGGCTTTCACGAGGTTCTCGTCATAGGGAATGGTAATGTCGACCAAAAGTATACTTGAGTGTGCCCGGTTCATCAGCACAATATCAGGCATATTCGCAAGAATGATAGGTGATGATGGCCCGGTCCCAGTAGAGCCTGGCGCGGTAATTTCCGAGCACGGCTTCCGGCATGTAGTTATAATAAGGCAGTTTCTGATCCACGAGACCGTATTTCAGAATGAGCTCTTGGTGTTGAATCCTGGCTACTAGGTTGTGCCTATGCAAGTACTCAGAGTTAGACAGCGCCGTACAACCAGATATGACATGCCTAAGTGATTCACCGGGATGGCGACAAGCTTGACAAATGTCGACGGTGCCATTCCTTGGGATGTATCTCCGATAGTTGTTGGTCTTGATAACCTGATTCTGTATTGCACAGACAAAACCCTTGGTTTCCCCAAAGAGGTCACCAAAACGTATCCAGTGGAGGGAGGCAACTGTGTCTACAAAAGGCTCATATAGGGCCCTATAGAATCTCTCATGGTGCTCCTTCTCCTTCCATACGGTCTCCCGGTCGGAAATGGTCTGTACTGCCGGCTCTTGCCATTGCTCGTTGGCTAACGATAGAGGGGTAAGTCCTTTATCACAAAAAATAACGTCCCTATAGAATGGATCATCCGCTCTCGTCAGAAAGTAATTACGGAGGCTGCACATTTCGCGATTATACATGGTAAGCGCGCTAAAAAAGCCGCACCCACCTTGTTTCCTGTTTTTTTATTATTATTATGGGGTATCTATACAGTTTTCTTATCTGGTTGGACTGTATATATTTATCTAATTGTAAATAAAAGTCATAAATTTACATAAATATCTATAAATATAATACATATACATAAAAATACATAAATATATAAAAACAAATCAAGAAAGAAGAAACATCCAAAACGAATAAAAAGTATAAATTACTACTTATCATAAGTTGAAGTTCCTCAAAAAATACATGTGTAAATTCCAGGATATTGACAAATCCCAATACGGTGCTTAAACAAAAATGGAATGAAAGAAATAAATACCCCCTGAATTTAAAGAGTTGATTGCTGCATATTCAATATAATCCCATTATCGATTAATTATTACAATACTGCGACGCAGAAACGGTATTAGTCGACTTATAATCATTCGACATATCCAGTAGTAGATTTTACGGTATGCCGAATAAAAGAATGCTTATATTCTCAGTAATCTATGACACCTTACTTTATTTACTTACCGTATCATCATCACTGTTCATCTGCTGCGTCACTGCTGAACATAGACCTCTCTCATGGATTTTCCTGTTTCCTTGGTTTTACAACCGCGTTATTTTATAATTTTCTGTTATTATAACGAAGATTCTGCTGATCATCTCCTGTTTCCGTTTCTCTCTGTCGTCTCTTCCGACACCTAAGAGATGGTATGGGCATGATAACGTTTGTATTTGCAGTGATTCAACACAGAATTCAAATGGCAGATTCCAACTCACTAATTTCTTATTTTGCAGTCCACTCATTTAACCGTTAGACTGTTGTCACTTTTTGATTAATTGACATTGCTTTATATCCGTTTTATATTTTATAAAATATAAAACGGATTTTTTCTGCTTCAGATGTATCTGGTAAACACAAGGTATTTCATTGTAACAAAATAAAAATTATTCCTGTACCCGAATATTACTATACCTACTGCCGGAATAACTAGTGCGCTTATATTTAAATTTATTTTTAATATCTGGTAATATTATGTCGACGGTGCTCCGTTTATTAGGCTGTATATTTTATAGAAAATTATCGATCAAAGAACACCCTAATTTGTCTCGGTCTCAGATTTTTTTTACCTCAGAGAGGGATGCCTGCTCCTCCTCCTCTCAGTCCCCCCTGCCCCAGGAGTCGTCGTTCTTCTTGATTCCGGTAATGAGACTAATACCTTAAATAAGTTTTAAAATAAGTTGATCCCTCCCCCTATACCGGAGAGGGAATCCGATGTACTAACACAAACGCACACACATTAAAACATATTACATAAGACTTGGGTACGCGTTCGCGGATGCGAAGTCACAGACACACACCGTAGACGATGTTCAGTACCCGTGATACGTAATTTATTCCAATAGCAAGGGCCAGGGTGCTTCGCGATTGCAGTCAGCAGAATTGGCGCACTCAATATCTCGTAAGTCCTCGCTGACGAGTTTATCTCGATAAAGTTGTAAAGGATGCAGGAAAAACAAAGTACACTTTCAGAAAAAAATGGCGATTATTTTTTTTATAGTATAGGGTGACAAACGAGCACACAGTCAACCTGATGGTAAGTGGCTGCTGTGGCCCATAGATATCTACATTTATCCTCGTTTGCGAATCAAAATGCAGATGCGTTGCCACCCGTGTGGACTAAGATAGAATGCCTCGGTTCCAGTAAAAAGGGTCTCCGGTTCTCTACACTCACCATACAAAACACAGCAGTTTTAAGCTGCTATTTGACGCTGGTATTCTATGAGAGCGTGGTCCTTCCCCGGTCGAGCCGACCCATTCGTGCTACAACTATACTACTAATATAGCTGCAGCATGGCTCTACCACGTAAACTATTATCGATTTAATGGCGCACAACTTGCACTTAAGTCACCTAAAATGAGATCTTCATTCCTAAGTGTTGGCGACCACAACTGGTTCTTAGAATATCCCTTATTTCTTTAGTACGTTGTAAAGTTTAATACGGTGAATTGTTGATGTATGCAATAATAAACATGTCAAAACTAAATGTGAATGAAAACCCATGAACAATTAAATTGATAATTTAACAAATCGTTGTCAGCCGTGAGGACTAAGATGGAATGATTCTTTTCCAGTAAAAAGGGTTTCCGGTTCTCAACATTCACCATACAGAACACAGCATCATTGCGCTGCTATTTCACGTTGGTATTCTGTAACAGCGTGATCCTTCCCCGGTAGTGCCAACCTATTCACACTATAACTTTAATATAGTTGCAGCGTGGCTCTACCACGTATAAAAATTTAATAAAGATGCGTGTATTGTTACCATAGTGTTTCCGATTCTCATCACTCACAACGCGAAACATATTATCAACTGGAATTCTTTAGGAGCGTTGTACTTTCTCGTTTGGGCCGTATATTTTTACCGCAGATGTAACAATGCTAAAGTACAAATAAATACTAACATTTTATAGAAATGCGAATAAATTTTCTAAAACACAGCTAAAGTTTGGAAACTTTTATTTTTACACTACAAAATAATAAAAAAGTTCCTACCAATATTTATTCATCATCATAATCATTTATTTCGTGGATCATAGGTAATAGATAGATGTTAGATACATTAATATTTAATCAACTTCAACTATATCCTACCCTGTGTGTGTATGAAGTACAATATTTTTGGAAATAATTTAAAGTACCTAAAAAAAAAAATAACAAAAAAAATGGAACGTAAACAAAACATTAGTGAATATAGAATTTGAAAAAGGAGTTAAGTATGCTGTTCCGTCGAAATTTGGGCGGTGCTGCAGTCCCTTCAGCGGTGCCAAGTTGACTGTCAGTATATCGAAGTGCTAAAGTGTTTGTACAGTAGAGCTATGATGGCTATTCAAGTACAGTATCAGAGTACAAAACCTATCCAACTGCAGAGAGGTGTAAGACAGGGTGACGTCATATCCCCGAAACTCTTCACCACTGCATTGGAAGACGTTTTCAAGCTTCTGGACTGGAAAGGATACGGTATTAACATCAATGGCGAGTACATCACTCACCTTCGATTTGCCGACGATATAGTCATTATGGCAGAATCGCTGGAGGACCTAAGCACTATGCTCAATGACCTCAATAGTGTCTTCCTACGAATAGGTCTTACGATGAACATGGATAAAACAAAGATCATGTTTAACGTCCATGTCACACCTATGCCGGTAGTTGTTGGGAGCACTAAGCTCGAATTTGTTGACGAGTATATTTACCTGGGACGAATAGTCCGACTAGGTAAGTCCAACTTCGACCGAGAGGTCAATCGACGGATTCAACTGGGCTGGGCAGCGTTCGGGAAACTACGACACATCTTCTCGTTAGACATGCTTCAAAACCTGAAAACGAAACTGTATAACCAGTGCGTTTTGCCAGTGATGACTTACGGATCTGAGACGTAGTCCTTCACTGCTGGCCGTATGAGGAAGCTCTAGGTCACTCAGCGAGCTATGGAGAGGGCTATGCTCGGGGTGTCCCTGCGTGATAAACTTAGAAATTAGGATATCCGCAGTAGAAACAGAGTGACCGACATAGCCCAACGGATTATAAGCTGAAGTGGCAATGGGCCGGCCACATAGCTCGGAGAATCGACAACCGATGGGGAAAAAAGGTTCTAGAGTGGCAGCCTCGTACCGGTAGGCGAAGTGTAGGGCGACCCCCCACTAGATGGAGTGACAACTTGGTGAGACATGCAGGAAATCGATGGATGCAGGTGGCTCAGGACCGTGCTTTATGGGGGAGGCCTATGTTCAGCAGTGGACGTGTGTAGGGCTGTAATGATGACGATGATGATGATGATGTTGGAAATCTAATTATGACATAAATATATTGAATAATAACTATGTTTTATTATGTACATTTTTAAACAATAACCTAGCAATAATTCAAACAAATAAATAGTGACACATTTCACTGCTTTTTGTTTCATTTAAAATTTAAAATTAGTTAATAAATAGTATCAAATATAATGTAATTAATTTTATATTTATGTTAACAAACATGTTCCAAAGTTACCTGATTTCTTACCAAGTTTCAACATTTCCATAAAAAATATTATGAGCCAACTGGAATTTCCACATCTATAGTATTTAAATAACCTGTATTTTAACGTGAATTCCAAATTTAATATACAACTGCCTTTTTAAAATACCACTTTGTTTATTTCCCGTTGTTCCAAATCCACAAAACTGTTTCTATTTGATGCAATAGTTAAAAATTAAACTGTCAAGTTTCAACCCTGACGTGGGTTTAGAATATGAGCTAAATTAAATCACCGGGATTAAATTTAAATATTTATGGTAAGTGTAAACTTACAGGTGAAGTTATCACAACGAAGATAAATAACGATAAATATATGTAGGCACGTCTTTAAAATACTGGTCAGACCCAGAGTGAAGGTTTTACTCTAGCGAAGCGTCGTATCGGTAGTATCGTAGCAACCGTTGTTGTTTGGAGGATTTTTGAAATTAATATCATCGGGAAAGCGTACCATATATTTGCGACGAATTGCTAACGATCCATTTATTATATTTTCTTGTACTTTATGCTGTAATCCACGCATGTTTGCGCCATCCATCATGAGTGCATCTGAGATGATCCTCTTTGGCCTACATACTGCATTATATACTTCATACATATAAATAATTTACTATATGTGTAAAGTAGTAAAAATAACGTTTATTGGTGACATTTCTATCGTTTGATAATACAAATAATATATTTCATAAAATTTGTGTTTATCCGAATTTATTTATTTTACTTTAAATTTTTAAGTGCACTCTAATCGCAGCAATAGCAAACAACGTGAAAAATTTGAAGATATCACTTTAAAGTGCTTCATTTGTACTGAGTCCAAAAAATTAAAAAAGTTTTTTTTGTATAGGATAAGGGTGACAAACGAGCACGCAGTCCACCTGATGGTAAGTGGTTGCTGCGGCCCATAGACATCTACATCTATCTTCTATTAATAATCAAAATGGAGATGCGTTATCACCCGTGAGGACTAAGATGGAATGCCTCATTTCCAGTAAAAAGGGCCTCCGGCTACCTGCACTCACCAAGCGAAACGCAGAGGTAAACCTCTACTTCACGCTGGTTTTCTGTGAGGTCGTGGTACCACCCCGGTTCGAGCCGGCCCATCCGTGCGACAGCAAAAGTTGCGGCGTGGCTCTACCACTGTTTTTTAGTACCAAGTACCAACACATTAGTACCAAGGTACTAATAAGTAGTCCCATATCGGGGCATAAGTTTCATTTCTGAAAGGGTTTAGGAGACCAATGCTTTTTAGTGGATTGAACATGGGCTCGAAATATTTATGATTTCACAAAGACAAAAATCCTGGCAAACTTTTGCTTTTCGGCACACGAGCGCGTCATAAATCAAAACTTAAAAAATGACTTACAATATCTGTGTTTCTGACAGGGATCGTACTCTGGTTGCTCGTATATTTTAAAATTTAAGGTGAATTTATTACCCAAACTTGAGACAAAAACCCTTAAACAATATCATTCAATACACAAATATTTTAATATTAATGTAATAATAGAAATTTATAAATTGATTCTATTTTTTGTAGGTAAGAAATCAATAAGCAGTAGAAAGCAATTTAGTTAATTGACCTGAAATATAATTTATACTTTATAAAAATAATTTATACTTAAGATTTTGTGGCAGCAGTGTTATGTAATCCATCACCTTATCTCTAAAGAAATATGTATAATAAGTTAGGTAGGTTGGAGTGTTGGAACCTATCAAGGCAAAAATGGCGTTCTACTCTCTATTTAAAATTGCAATTAAAGTCTACATATGAATATAACCTACACCATAGATTACCCTATAGGGTGGATATAGTGTATTCATTATACATTTATATAAATAAGTGAGCAGTGTCTCTGTGATTTTTTACTGAACAAGGGTGACAAACTCTGTGTGCGCTGTCCACCTGATGGTAAGTAAATGCTGTGGCCCATAGACACTATATTTATCTTCAATAAATAATCAAAATGCAAATGCGTTGTCAGCCCAGAGGACTAAGTTAAAATTCCTCGTTTTAAGTAAACAGGCGTACTATGAAATTTTTAACGGCTCCGTGATACAAAGTCTATTGAGTTGAGGCACCTAGGAGTGCGGATTCAAATCCCACACGGAAAAAGTGTTTGTATAACCTCCGAATAATTGTTCCGGGTCTGGACGTTAGTCGTTCTGCAGTTTATGTATGTTGTCGTCGTTTCGCCCGCCAAATGTGATTACAAAAAAAAAAATACAAAAATTGCAACGGCAGGGGCTTACAGGCTGATGATGACGAAGAAGAAATAAGTAAGAAAGTAGCTACTACACTGAACAAAGGCCTCTCACATAGTTTGCCTCATAAGAAAAAAATATTGCAATAGTTTAAACGCTTGGCGGGCAGGTTGGTAACTGTAGTTTTTTTTATTAATTTGAGTAGTTTTCAAGGAAGATGCGGATTACCATATTCAGTTTTAGTTACACTTTGTCACCTCTTACGACACCCACGGGACGATAATGGCTAGTGGATATAGTTACCCCGGTGGTACCGTCATAGGTTATTATGTTGAAAAATCGATGTCTGATTTTGACGTCATACTGTTCCTAATTACTTAATAGTAGCCATACTATAAGACACTATATAACCTAATAAATTATAATAATATAAAATTAGTGTGATCAGTGAACTAATTAGTAACTAATAACTATGTTTGTGTCCATTCAATTCTTAGAAAAATACCATTGTGATTGTTGTTTATAATGGAGTAAGAAGTTCCAGGTATATACAACGATTACCATATTTTTAATTTTATTTTACTTATGACAATTTAGTTATATTGCTGGTGCTACGACGGGCATAAAAATTGTATTAATTTTTTAGATATTTTTTGTTATGTAAGATTTTAACTAAGTTCTTGATTTTAGTGATGTATATTGCATGATATGTTCTTTAATGTTTTAAGTTTTCAATCAAAGCTAATGTAGGTGCAGGAAAGTGCTCTTATTTCTTCTAGTTGGCTCGTAGCACCCGTGCGTCGAAGGTATCTACGAACATACTACAAATGATTTTTTAATTTAAAATTTTTTAACAATTCTTCTAAGTACTTCTTATAAATGCACATTTACTCGTATGGTTTTATTTGACGTTTAAATATCAAAAAAGGAGAGCATGTTGGAAACACAAGATTCGGAGAGTCTTTCATGGGTTAATGAAATCTATTACGGCCTTCGAAAATGTGGAATCCGACAGTCCACTGTTCCGTGTGAAATACATTTGCACCAGGATTTCTATATTTTGGAGGGAGGCCAAACGATCAAAATCGAAGATTGTTGAATAGCTTTGCGATTGGCTCAATGTTGTAGAAGAATGCAGCCTTACCGTGTCTACGCAGCCTTTTGAAAATACTGATTCAATTCCCTGCACTAGTAGTGGCAGTAGTAGTTCTAGGAAACGGTACAGAAAAAACTTTGCAGATTGTAGCAAGCAGGTTGGCTAGCAGGTAAAGGACTCTGCAGATAATGCGTTACAAAATAAATACGAAAACTCCACTTATTCATATTTCGGTACCCAAAAGGTTTTGTCTTTATTATTGAGGCCAAGTAAACTAAACTTCCGTATTTATTATTCAAATAATTTATTCACTGTAAAATTCCAAACGTCTTGCCTTCATAAAATGCAAAATAGCGGTGTTATCCTTTCGAATAACGGATAAAAGAATCATCAGCCAAAGTAAATTTACAACTTTGTTAGATCATACGACTACTCGGATACTTGAATCCCAAAAATAATTATTAAGTACAATCTCTACCAAATTCTAGTGAAGATTTTTATTCAGAGGTAAGTGGGGTTTTGACGGTAGCACAGTACAAAATGAATATAAGCAATTTCTTTCGGATACAAGTATCGAGGATGAAAATTTATTTGTTAATACATATTCATATCAGTTAGTTTGTAAACAAAACACCTCTGACCCTGATCGTATAATATTAAAAAAATCCTCGCCCTTCATCCACGATATTTTTTAGACCCATTCGATTTCAATTTGTAAAAGGAACTAAAGATGTTTTTGTGTAAGAAGAAGTTTACATCACAAACCAAATCAACAACTTGCAGTCAACGCCTTTTTTCGATTAAAGTAAATAAGAGTACAGCGTTCTCTACAACTGACCATGGTTGATGGTAAAGTATGTTGTGCTCTTTGTGAAACATCTAGGAAGTGTTACATCTGTGGTACCTAAGCAGATGAACGACGTTGATAGTTCTTTGAGCAGAGCTGTAGATTTCTCTAAATTTCATTCCGATAAAGAGAACGGCTCTTATTGCCCAGAAAAATAGCGTGTTCTACAGCAATTCAGGGCTCAAATGGATTTAATAGTTGACAAACCGCGTAGCGGAGGAAATGACACACCTAATGATGGAAATACGATGCCTAAGTTTTTCAAAACTGCGATTTCAGCTGAAATTACAGGGAATGGTAAGGAACTGATCGAAAGATGTTGTCACTTGCTGCAATTCTTTTCATCAGGTTACAAAATTAGTACGTATAAGTTTAAAGAATACGCTCTACTAACTACTGAGAAGCTTGTCCAAGCGTATGCTTGGTATAACTTACCAGCTTGTGTGCATAAAGTTTTGATTCACAGGTCTAAGTGGATTGACTTTGCTTTTGCATCAATATGTGAGCTTTCTGAAGAAGATGCAGAGTCATCCAATAAGAATATTAAATTGTTTAGACGACAGAATACTTGTAAAATATGACGAGTTTTGGCGAAGACTGACCTTTTACACAGACTTCTATTAAATTACTTCTATAAAAAAGGATAAGCCTTTTTTGTATTAAGTTTGGGAAAATTGCCATGTAAAAAAATCTTTATTATCTACAGAGGTAATGAATATGTTATATATATATATATATATATATATATATATATATATATATATATATATATATATATATAAGTTAAAATAAATAAATAAAATCAATAAGTTAAAATTTAGTATTTAGTAGTAACTTTTTCATCCGTTTACTTTTTTTATTTTTATATTCTTTTTATACTAATAAATGTCTGTTTATAGAAACATACTATCTTTTAGTCGTAAATTACCTTAATTGTCACCAAAAAATACTTTTATTTACGTTAGCATACAGTAAAATGGTGATTCTTAGATTGACTTCCTATGAACGTCATTCTTAGAGCGCGGGACCACTGTACACCGCCACTAATCACTGCAAGGTTTGTATACTTATACATATACTAGCTGACCAGGCAGACGTTGTTCTGTCCTTTCCGACGAACATTTTTTTTCCTAAAATAAACTCCAGAGATTAGCAATCAAAAAACTGAGGGTCACTTATCGGGATAAAAACTATCCTATCTCTCACACTGTTCTGCACACAGTGTGAAAAAATTCATTGTAATCAGTTCAGTAGGATCAGTTTAGGAGCTCATCGCGGACGTGCAACGCGACACGTAATTTATATATATATATATATTGTGGCGGATTGGGATTATTTTATTAGATATAGTGGACTGTATTGAGATTCTTAATCCCCTGAAACGTTCAGTTACCGCAGTCACAAAACTACACCAAAAACAGCAACAAACTACTCACGGTCTTACTAGCCAGCCCCCCAAGATCAGCAAACGTTGACAGCTCCTGGTAACTTCTTCTACACGGTAGAATACACTAGCAATGAGATTGTACACGGTACACTCTGGAGTAGTTCCCTTTTTAAGTTTTTTGGAGAGATATTCACATCACGATAACACAAAGAGAATGTAATATGGATTGTCTCACTTCCTACTCTCCTCTTCGTTTTTTTAGCTTCACAGATTATTACAACGCATATTACGTCGCAATGTTGCCATTAGGTGTAACCGGCTCTCAGATCGCAGCAGATCATTGTGCTTCGGTACAAATTTTGTGAGTTGCGGTTTATTACTGAACATATATAATTGAACATATGACACCCGCAAGGCTAATTGTTCGAAGAAATTAACAATCGGTGTGTTTGTGTTGTTGTCTCAATAATGTTTACAATACTATCGTATCATCATCATCATCATAATAGCCCTAGAAGTCCACTGATGAACTTAGGTCACACAGCACGGCCCCAAGCCAACTGCATCGAATGATTTCATGCATGTCTCACCAGGTCATCACTCCAACTAGTGGGGAGACGCCCTACATTTCACCTGTCGACATGAGGCTGCCACTCGAGAACCTTTCTTTCCCATCGGTTCTCGGTTCTTCGAACTATATGGACGGCCCATTGACACTTTAGCTTACTAATCCGTTTAGGCTATTTCAGTTACTCTGGCTCCACCGCGGATATCTTAGTTTTTAAGACACGCAGAGACACACCCAGCATAGCCCTTTCCAGAGCTCGCAAAGCGACCCTGAGCTTCCTCATACAGCCAGAATTGAAGGACCAGGTCTCAGATCCATAGGTTATCATTGTAAACGGTCATTGGTTATACAATGTTGTTTTGAGGTTTTGAGGTATGCCTGACGAGAAGATGTGTCATAATTTCCCGAACGCTGCCCAGCCGAGTTGAATCCGTCGATTGACCTCTCGGTCGAAGTAGGAATTATCTAGTCGGTCCATTTGTCCTAGGTAAACATTCTCTTTAACAACTTCGATCTTAGTGCTCCCAATAACTTAACTTAGTGCTCGGCATGGGTGTGACATGGATGACACACATTTTTTAATCATGTTCATCTTAAGACCTATCCGTTGGGTGACACTATTGAGGTCATTGAGCTTAGTGCTTAGGTCCTCACGCGATTCCGCCATAAGGATTATATCGTCAGCAAATCGAAGGTGAGTGATTTACTGGCCATTATTGTTAATATCGTATTTTTTCCAGACCAGTAGCTTGAGAATCTCTTCCAATGCAGAGCTGAAGCGTTTCGGGGATATAATGTCACTGTTTAATTATTTTAGTTACTAAGCGCGATCATAGATGGCGCTGGCTGTCTGTTGCTTCGCGCAGTAGAATTATTTTTTTGTTTTATAACCCTCGGGCTCTTACGGCTCTTAAAAAAAATTTGGTTTGCCAGTATTGTATATTGAATTTTATTTCAATTACATACCTACCTCGAATTACCTCGTCATACCTATGTATTGGGTTATACATAGTGTTGGTCCTTCGAGCCGGATGCGGATCGGTCGGTTGGTTTAGGCAAGTTGTTCAGTTTTTTGAAGAGGTTTTGGCTGGGCAAGTGGATTGCTTGCGCAAACTAGCCAAGTTCAGCAGCGGTGGTTGCAAGGAGGCAACTATCTACTGCAGACGGTGCCGGGAGTGACGGTGCCTGTCAGGAAGCAAAGCGGAACAACTACGAGCGGAGCAGAGGGGAGTGCGGAGCGCAACGCGCTTTGTACGTCATCAACTACAGTCCATTGAGGTGATACCAGGATTAATTGTGAGTGATTTGAACCTTATTTACATGCAACAATTAACTTTGAAAATATTAAATCAAGTGAAGTGTTTACAATAAAATGGTGCAAATTTGAACTTTATTTCTTTGAATATTTAAACTTAGTAAAATTTTGGACGTTACTTGAACTTAGAATAATTTAGTAGTTTGTTTACAATTAACTTAGTTAGATTTTAAGGAAATTTGGCAAAGACGGGGAACCTATGTCCGATTTTTTTTTGAAACAACAACTGTGAAAACACTTGTAATTTTTTTTTAGGATTTTTCTGTAACTTGTATTTCTTATATAGTAAAATAAAAAATAAATTCAGTGTAAATTTGTATTGACGTTAAATAATAGTTTGATTCAAAATGGAAGATTTAGTTAACTTGCAGGTCGATTCTTATGACCGTATGAAAAAGGCTTTAATAAATTATAAAAAGTGTCCTAAAGAGAGAATAACACAGCAATATGTACAAATCCGATTAGATTCTCTTAATGAACTTTGGTCTAAGTTTAATGATACACATGATAAGATTGTAAGAGCATCTACTGATAGAGAATTAGCTTATTTTAAAGATGATATGTATGAATTAGTTGAAGAGTCGTATGTAGAATATAAAACAGTTTTAAAACAAGTGCTGGACACCTTTGAAAAACCAGCAAAGTTAGTTTCAAATGTTTTGGATTCTAATAGTTCACAGACACAGAGTACAAACATTCAACTGCCTCGAATTATAATACCTACCTTTACAGGGCAGTATTCAGAATGGACGACGTTCCGAGATTCGTTTGTATCGTTAGTGCATAGTAATTCTCAGTTAGACAATGTACAGAAAATGCACTATTTAAAGGGTTATTTGTCTGGTGAACCGGAACAACTTCTTAGGCAGATTCCAATTGCGGATTCAAATTATACGAGATGTTGGACATTATTAAATTCGAGATATAACAATAAGAAATTCTTGTGTCATTCTATTCTCAAAAAATTATTAAGTCAAAAAAATATTGTCGGTGAGTCTGCGCAAATGTTAAAGGGATTGATTGACACCACCACTGACTGTTTGAGTGCGTTAACAAACATAGGAGTCGATGTGAGCTCCTGGGATATACTTATAATACACTTGTTAACCGTTAAACTTGACATAGATTCCAGAAAAGAGTGGGAAATCTATATTAGCAACAACAGTGAATTAGACGAACTTCCGAAGTTCACTCAATTTAAAGACTTTTTAACGAAACGTTATCGCGCTTTAGAATTTCTGGAACCTAAGTCATCAGTGTCACACAAGGCTCAAAACATTCAGTCACAAAATGTTAATAAACCTAAGGTTTTTCACACAACTCAACTTAAATGTGAATTCTGTTCTGACAACCACAAAATTGGTAACTGTAAAAGGTTCGCCAAGGAAGACGTAGATAACCGTAGAAGTTTTATTGAGAAGAACCGTTTGTGTTTCAATTGTTTTGGTCATCATGCAGCCAAGGTATGCCAAAGTACTTTAAGCTGTAGGATTTGTAAACGCAAACATCATTCGATGCTTCATCCTAAAATGTCTCACGATGAAGGTTCAGGTAGGTCTGGTGATGTGTCTAGTAGTTCTACTAGTGCTCAAGGGTCTAGTAAGGTTTTTGTTTCTCTGTCTGGTGAGGATGTTGAGGGTTCATCCACTAAAAAGATAGTTGCGTCATCCAGCTCAGTAGAAAATGACCCTGTTATCACGTGCCATTCATCAAATCAGTTGACAGTTCAAAGTCAGATTCTGTTAGCCACAGCTCTGGTTAAGGCAGAATCATCCAACGGAGAGCGTCATTTAATCCGAGCGCTGCTTGATCAAGGCTCCCAAGCCTCTTTTGTCACGGAAGCGGTTGCTCAGTACTTGGGTCTTAAGAAGATGCCTGTACAGAGGCGTATATCTGGATTGGAAGGTAACAACAACATTGCAGTTAAATATATGGTAAATTTGAAGGTTCATCCTAGGTTTGATTCCACCACAGTGATAACTGTTCAAGCTTACATTCTCAAGTCTATTACCTCTTTTCTTCCTAGTAAAAAGGTTGTTGAATTAGAGTGGATAAATAAAAGCGGCATATGCTTAGCTGACCCACAATATCACACTCCTAACAAAATTGATGTTTTGTTGGGTGCAGAGGTATACGGACAAGTCATACAAGGTCAAATCAAAAGGGGATCAAAAGGGTCATTAGTAGCGCAAAGTACTTCTCTGGGTTGGATAATTTCAGGTACTACACAACAGATCCAAGGCAACCACGTCGTTGTAATGCATGCTTTGACGGATGATTACCTCAAGGTATTTTGGGAAATGGAAGCTGATTCCAAGAGTCAATCAAAAATATTATCGCAGGAAGAAGAAGAGTGTGAAAGATTGTATGCACAAACAACGTGCAGAGACTCGCAGGGCCGTTATATAATGCGGCTTCCATTTAAACAACAAAATGTCGAGTTTAAAAATTCTAAATTGATCGCAGAGAAAAGGCTTAGATCATTAGAATCTAGATTCAATAAAAATGAATCTTTGAAAAAGGAATATGCTAAGGTAGTCAAAGAATACGAAAACTTAAATCATATGGAGATCGTTCCAGAGAAGGAACAAAACGGAAACAAATCTTTCTTTCTTCCACATCACGCTGTCATTAGGGATGACAAAGACACGACCAAGGTTCGAGTCGTATTCGATGCATCTTGTAAAGATCAAAATGGTAATTCCCTAAATGATGTTCTTATGATAGGGCCAACCCTACAGCCAGAATTAAGGCACTTACTGATAAGGTGGAGGAGGTACCCTATTTGTTTGGCAGCTGACATCATTAAGATGTACCGTCAAGTCAAGGTGGCTGATCAAGATACAGATTATCAGCGGTTGTTGTGGTGTGATCAGTGGAATGGTGAGGATGAGGAGAACGAAAATGTAGAAGCTACTAGAAAATCAAAGGCAAATATACAGGAATATCGTTTATTGCGACTAACATTCGGAACCGCTTCAGCACCATATTTGGCTGTAAAAACGTTGCAACAACTGGCTCTTGACGAAGGTGCACTGTATGCTGAAACAGCTAAAAAAATTGTTAGTGATTTTTATGTGGATGACTTGCTCTCGGGCTGTCAAACAGTGGAAGAAGGATTACAGATCTATAGGGAATTGAACATAATGTTAAAAAAGGGAGGGTTTGAGCTTCAAAGGTGGATGACAAATAACAGTGAGCTACTGGAAATGTTAAAAAAGGAGGAAGAAGGAAAGGATATAGGAGAAGGGATTAACTTAAAAACAGATGAGATAGTTAAACTTTTAGGACTTACCTGGAATCGACGAACCGACGAATTTAAGTACACGGTGACTCTTCCGCCGCAGACAGGACCTGTAACAAAAAGAAAGGTTTTGTCAGACATAGCTAGATTATACGACCCCTTAGGTTGGCTTGCCCCATGTATAATTAAAGCAAAGATTTTAATCCAAAAATTGTGGCAGGCAGGCATAAATTGGGACGAAGAACTTCCAAAGGTAATACTCAAGGAATGGATTACTTACCGGAACGAGTTAGAAAATTTAAAACATTTCAAGTTGCCTCGTTGGATGAAAACCAAGGCTAACGATGAAGTAGTAGAACTCCATGGATTTGCAGATGCTTCGAATGCTGCGTATAGTGCAGTAGTGTATTTGCGAGTTGTTGATTCGGATGGAAATATTCACGTCAGCTTGGTTACCCTACCAGACAATAACTTTGAAACCTCCAACATCAGCAGTTTACGTAGGTGGCAACTCACCCAGAAGCTGATGCAACAGTTTTGGCGACGATGGTCGCAAGAATACTTAAGTCAGTTTTTACATAGGTACAGATGGTCTCACCAAACACCTGAACCGCAGTTAGGAGATATAGTATTAATAAAGAGAATGACTTACCCCCGTGTAAATGGCTCCTTGGTCGTGTGATAGCTAAACATCCAGGAACTGATAACATCACCCGTATAGTCACTTTGCGAACTAAAAATACAGTTATCAAGAGACCAGTATCCAAGCTCTGTATACTTCCAATTGATACTGGACTAACTGCTAACTAATAAAATATTTACTGTACTTATTTAACCTCTTATGGGTACCTATAAAATGTATTTTATTTGTAATTGGTAAATATAGATTATTTTCTTTTTTTTTGGTATTGTTGCATGGTGGGCGGTTTACTTTTATTGTTTTATGTATAATATGTTAATGTTAATTAAGGACGATTCTGTTTACATCGTCCTTGGTGGGCGGAATGTTTAATTATTTTAGTTACTAAGCGCGATCATAGATGGCGCTGGCTGTCTGTTGCTTCGCGCAGTAGAATTATTTTTTTGTTTTATAACCCTCGGGCTCTTACGGCTCTTAAAAAAAATTTGGTTTGCCAGTATTGTATATTGAATTTTATTTCAATTACATACCTACCTCGAATTACCTCGTCATACCTATGTATTGGGTTATACAGTCACCCTGTCTTACACCTCTCTGCATTTGGATAGCTTTCGTACTCTGGTTACAGAACCAGTACAGACTCGGATAGCCATCGTAGCCTTACTTCACAAACACTTCAGCACTTCGATATACTGACAGTCAACTTGGTATCGCTGAAAGGACTGCAGGAGCCCCTGCTCCCCGTTACCATGGTCGTCACTAAAGCCGGGAATAGCGTGGCCGCCGGGGACTGGGGGCCATCTTTTCGTTCCTTTTTTAATTTATTGCCATAGTTGCCACGCCTGGCGAGCGGGTTTGGAACCGCAGTTTTTTTTTATTGTGATATTGCTGTTATCGGGTTAACATAAAAGGACTATGGACAAAAATGCATAAGACCACATTACAATCGATAGGGTAATTTTTCAGTAAAATTATAACAAAAAAGTGCACATAAAACTACCTTAAGAGATTGTTGATGAAATATATATACCGTATCCGTGCCGACGTGGGTAAAACTAACAATTTCCCAAATTTCGCGTAATTTCCTTATAAATAATACTGATCACGTGACTCATGTGTTTTGTTCCAAAAATAGCATTTTAATTTAAGTTCAATTCAAAAAGTTCAAAAAAAATCTCAAATTAGTGATTATAATTACTGACTCGCCTGTGAAATGTGATTCCTTGATTTTTTTTGATAAAAACACTATGATTTGTACAAAATTTAACATATGGCATATTGATTTTTGTTTTTACTTACGTAACACTTCATGTGAACCACGTTTGTTGCGTAATGGCGGGCGCTAGACTTACTATTAGTGTGAATTTGTGCGTTACTCCTTGTACGTACGAAGTGACTTATTTTGGGTGCCTCGCTGAGTTGTATAGCAAGATTCAGTCCGCCTTATTTATACGTCCATGCTGTATAAATTCACACCTGCCGAAATACATACTAGGATTTTTTTTTCAATCATAAAATTTTAGAAACTTTACTAGGACTCTAAACATGCCAATTCACAATCGCACATCGCGACAAAACTCGCGATACCATCCATACCATCTGGATGATTGGTGGTCCACCACTGTGCGATTTAGAAGAAGTTTTCTTCCTCGCACAACTTCTTTGCTGAATCGATTAGCATCAGTGATTTTTCAGGACTGATACGATTTAGGGACCTTCAAGAAAAGAGCCTTCTCCTTTTTAAAAGGTCGGCAACGCATCTGCAATCCTGCTGTGTTGCAGTTGTTCATGGGCGGCAGTATTTACTAACCGTCAGGTGAGCCGCATGCTAGTTTGCCCAGTTTTATTCAATATTAATAACAATAAAAAATATTGAATAAAACTATTTTGTACGGGTTGTATCGTGTTTAATTTACTATTTTAATTCTCGACGTTTCGGGTGCTTTACAGCAACCCATGGTCACGGAGGGACTGAGATATTTGACGTCCCGATGTCACAGTTAGCCTGGCTATCTTCAGTTTTTTAATATTAATTTTTGGTTCGATTTCAGCAGAATGAACTTACAGTATCTTGAAGTTTTGCATTGGCATGCTTGGGTTTGGAATTACTTTTGTTAATTATATGATTCCAAGTAGATGGCAGCACCCATCCATCTTCTCTTTTGAAATTAAGATGTTTTTATAATTTTAATAGCCTCGTGTATCATCCTTGGTACGAATCGGTGTTCTTTTGCGAGGGTTTGTGGTCTATCAAATCTGATGTAATGGCGGCGACGATCTTGTGTAGTGTTCGCGTATATATAGGAAATCATTAAATAAAAAAACAGAATGTCTAAGATTTTTATTTCTAAATTTTCAAATCTAACCTTTAAGCAAGATTTTTGAAGGTATTAAAAAAATCGCTTATTTTTCTAGAATCTACAATTTTTTTTAAATTTTACATTCATCCCTTATCTTGAAATTTCCCTAGCTCGGTTAATTTTGACCAGAGGATAAAAATAAGGTAGACGGTTACGGTAGAAAAACTTAAGTGATTATACATTGCTACTCCCGCAGTAAAAAAGATATGTAAATGGGTCGTATAAATTTTAAAAATTTGGATGCATAATTTAGTGTATTTTTACCATGAGATCACAAACGTTATAACTGTACTTGTTATTCCTATATAAATACATTTATTATTTCATACAATAAAAATAACACGTCAATATAATTTCAAAATTCCAATTGATATCACTCTCTCGCTTCTCTAATATTACGTGTTTCGATGCCAAATTTCTTCTAATGGACGCAGTGTTTGCAGAAAATAAGCCGCAATAAATAATTAAGTTCCAGCAATGTCACGAGGGTCTCTTGTTTCATTTTTCAAAATCACGCAATAATTCAATAAAATGGAAAATATTAAATGTAAATTCCTATTTACTTTTTCTTTTATATGTTTATTTTAAAGATTATTACTCATTTAATATACAAAGAACGTGTACAATGTAATAATCGTATATATAATTAAGATCTAAGGTTTATTCCTACTATTAAATATACAATACACTTCTTATAATTCACTAATGCTCTAAATTGTCTGTTTATTTTTTCTTTAAATTTAATTTGACTTGCAAGGTTTATATAAAGATTTATCACATTATGACCTTAGTACTATTTAATGTCTATATTATGCTGGATGTCTATGCAGGTGGCTCAGTGTTCCCCCGACCCCTGAAAGGGTTCTCACCTTGTCTTGGCGGATTGGCTTAGTAGCCTTGGCTTGGTCACCTGCGATAAACAAAGAGAAAACCACTCGCCTGGCTTAAAGTGAAAGGCCGACCCGAGGTAGCCAATTCATGTGGGCTTGGCGAGTCCACTTCAGATGTGTTTTAGTAGGCTGCGGCGAGGGATATCTTCTCCCCCCATAGATATAGAGAGAATGGACTGTACTTTCCGTGTTGAGCTTTGCAGTGAACACAGACCGACAAGTGCGAGAGAGAAAAAGCGAATGTGCGGCCAGTAGTTGTCTCTTTCTAGAATTCTGATTGGTCTACATCACTGGCGGTCAGGAGTGTATCGTTCTGTGCTGCATGTGCAACTGTAAGCCCAGTGCTATGCATCGTATTGTAAAAAGTAGGAAAAACTCAGGTATTGGCCGCACAATTGCTTTGTCTCTTTCTAGAGAATGTACACTTTTGTTAGGTGAACGCTCAGTCCATTCTCTCTATTATGATGTCTACCTCTACCGCTGCAGGTGAGGTGAAGTCGCGGAGGAAGAGCAGTTTTGGTATGACGCTACACCACTCGCCCTATTCTCCCCTACTCTGAAGGGGAGGATAGGGCTGAGCACCGATGATGCGGCGGTGCTGGGGCTACAGGGGTAGAGTAGTGACGGCATTATGAAGTGCTGTTCTCCCTACCTTCCGGAGCCATATACCAGATTCGTCGCTGGGGTCAGGAAAGCTAGTGCATCTAAGTGTTTGTTTTTCCTGACCCCATGGCATTTGCTCATCGGACACGGGAGCCTCCGTTGCGCATGTATAAATGGAGACAGCGAAGGAAGGCTCGCCATGTGTCTATTGCGCCTTACTTCAGAAGGAGGTCAGAGGAATAGTTCTCTCTCGAGGAGGAGTTGTTATGAGGCTGCCGGCGCTAGTGGGGGGGGGGGGGAAGATGCTGCGAACTTGTACGAAAGCGGTACCATGGCCATGCCAGTATGCGGCGAAGGTGGAACAGCCTGGAGTTTTAGTCGGTGCGAGTCCGACATAACGCGTACTTGTCCCTGCTAGATGGGTATGCGTTGGCATTTCCACATGTAAAACAAAAAAAGGTGGCTCGGGATAATACTTTGAGGCATTCCTCGCGGGAGGCCTATTTTCAGCAATGTACTTTTAAAAGACTGTAAAGGTAAGTGGAAAGGAACGCGCTTCTTAATCCGGCTGCGAAGGAGCACTTGAAAAGGAACAAAGGTTAAGGGTGGACACGGCTCGTTCAACAGCGGGTTCCGTAACCTCCTATGACACCTACGTTGGGTTAGGGAACAACGTATCCCCCCTGAACGGATTCCCGCCTTGTCGTGGCGGGGGAGCTTAGTAGCCGTGGCTTGGTCAACCACGGTGAACAAAGAGGAACCCCTTGGCTGGCCCGAGGTGTAGGGCCGGCCTGAGGTGGCCACTCCGAGTGGGCTTGGCGAGCCCACATTGGATGTGTATTGGAGGCCGAGGAGGAGGGCGCGCCATGTGTTCTGGTGCGCCTTACCTGAGAGGGAGATGAGGGAGGAGTGGTCCTCTCCCGAGGAGGGGCCGCCATGGGGCGGCCAGCGCAGGTGGGGCCGCGGAAGTGTGCGAAAGCGTTCCCGTGGCCCTGCCATTATTCGACGAGGGTGGAACACCATGGGGTTTTAGTCGGTGCGAGTTCGACATAACCCGTCCTAGTTCGACATAACCCGTCCTTGCCCCCGCGAGGCGGGTATGCGTAGGCATTTCCCCATGTAAAAAAAAGGGAACAACGTATGTGAACCCCGTAACGGAGTAACACACAAGGGTATCGGCGGCTTCCTTTTCTTCAAATAGGTTCAGGCGTGGATTACGGGTCTTTCGAGGTCGTCCCGGTCCCAGCGCCTTAATTCTTCAATATATGCCGCGTTAGCGACACCAGATGGACTGTAGTTATATTTAAAGGTGAAGGATCCCTTGGGAATAAAAGAGTAATTATTTTCAAACCGCTCCGTGAGAGAGTAATTACTTTCCCTATCACTTCGCTATAGGTTTTTCTTTCTTGATTATATAATATACTGGTAGCTGGTCCCGAACGATTTGTATATGTATGGTGGTTCTTCTCCTTGTGGAGGTTTTCATGTGTCGAGGAGATCCTCTTTATAAGGGCGGCATCTAAGGAGGATACGACCCCCCAGCCCTGGGTGCTGCGTTGGCAGCTTATGGGTTGGTGTGGTGCGCACTTAGCGCCATCAGATCAGGTGTCGGGATGCTCACTCCTCCCCGGCGTCCCCGTCGCCGGGTGGTAAACGTAGGAGTTCACGTGGAAGCAGCCGCCCGTCAGGTAGGCGGGCATGAAGAGGAGCTAGATTTTGAAGGTGGGGATGTGGCCCGTTATCTGCGCGGTCGAATAACCGTCTCGCAGAACGGACCACATAATCCTGGATGGACTCGACCTTGAGGTCGCGTGAGATGACATCATTCCTGACGTAGCGATCGGCTCCCACGATTACCCGGAGCGCAAGATTTTGCTGGGCCTGCAACCTCTTGCGCTGAGTAGCCGAGGTCAACACGTAACAGGCTGGTGCTGCGTAGGTCAGCCACGAGCGGACGTAGGTCTTGAAGATACCGATCATGGTTTTGGTTGGAATTTTGAATGCCAGTAAAGCGTAGAGCTTCGCTCGCGCGACTCTGGCCTATCTTACAACCAGAGACTGTAATACCGATATTTTACAAGTATCGATATCGGGTTATCGATATTCGTACTGTTATGTAGGGGTATCGATTTATCGATACCGGTATCGATATTTGATATCAGTACAATAATATATATGTATGTATATGTTATGTATGTATATGTTAGAGGCAAACAATTCTTTAGCTTTTCTAGATGTGTTAGTAATTCGGAATCCTGATTACACCTTGAGCCACACTGTGTGTAGAAAAAAGACCCATACAGATAGATATTTAAACGGGGATTCTCACCACTATCCTTCACAGTTAGCTACCGTGGGTAAATCTTTGTTTCAGAGAACACGAGGAATCTGTGACAGTAAACACCTGGCCGCCGAGCTCCAACACGTCAAGCAAGTTTTGCACGATAATAAGCTTTGGGTCCCGCGTCTACGTCACAGTGAACGAGTGAAGCCGGCCACAGTCGAGCGAGTGCCTGCTGTACTGCCATATGTCAGAGGTGTCACTGACAAGATTGGCTACATCTTGAAGCGTGCTTCCATTAAAACATATTTCAAGCCGCCGAAGAAGATTAGTCAGTTTTTACCATCAGTCAAGTGTAATATTCCTCTGCAAGATGCAGGAGTGTACAAACTTGATTGTGAATGTGGTCTCTCTTATATAGGACAAACTAAAAGATCTATAAAAACCCGTGTTAAAGAACACATAGCTGATGTGAAGAATAGACGCTCGGGAAGCCTGCAGTCTGTGAACACGTACAGGATCGCCCCCGTCACTACATTAGATTTGATAGACCACAAATCCTCGCTAAAGAACACCGATTCCTTTCAAGGGTGATTCGCGAGGCTATTGAAATCAAGAAACATCCTAATTTCAATAGAGAAGATGGCTGGATGCTACCATCTGCTTGGGATCCCATAATTAATAAAATTAAATCCCAACCCAAGCATACAACTGCAAGACTTCATGATACTGTAAGTTCATACTGCGTAGATCGGAACAAATATTAATAATTTTTAATCTGAAGGTAGCCGTGGTTAACTATGACATTGGGACGTCATACACCTCAGACCCCCCGTGACCATGGGTGCTGTAAAGTGCTTGAAACGGCGGGAATGTAAAATAAGTTATTATACGCGATAAAATCCGTAAAATTAGTTTTATTTAAATGTGTAGTGTTCGCGTAAATATAAGAAATCATTAGTTCGAAAATAATTTCGATCACCCATATACATAAATTGTCTGGTCACGTGGCCAATTATGTCGTTATGCTCAATAAATCAATAAGGATCTTTTAAATATCTTTGAAAGTCATAAATAATCATTGACCGAAAATTTTGTCGCATTAAATTCATGCTGACGTGACACAGACAATTTTCAATTTGCCGCCCAATCGTAAACAAATGACAAATTAATAAAATACATACACAATAATGTCGGCAAAGAGTTCCATTTTCAAAATTTTAACTAATTTTTTATTATATCGCTTACAAGTGGCCAGTTCTAACACTTTCAGTGTCAGCCTCGTAATAATCCTAAAATAATTCTTATTTTTGTTACATTTTACTCTTATTTTCTTTAATTATATGATTAGCAAAACTATCTGTTTTCTAAGCATTGAAGAAATTTTCTGAAAGATATTTGCCTCCTTTTGTTAATTATTTTTGTTATCTATTTTATTGTTATAAAGATAACTTATGGATAACTTCGATTAAATTGCTTTGAAATTAAAACAGTACTTCGAAACTACGAATTTCAAAGAAGAAAATAGCTGACACACGTTGACTTGAGTGGCTGGACAAGCTAAAAGAATACATTCCAATTTGAAAAGACGAGGATAAATGGTTTTTTTTTCGACCACCAATGATTTAATATGTTTTCTGTCGACTTAAAAAGAGGTTCCTTTAAGAAACATTATATCAAACTTATAAGGTTCTGTATATCACTTTGAGCCTCCACATATTTTGTGCTAAGAAAATCTTCTAACTCAGCTCGAGCATTATCTGGTCTTGTTTGCGAATCAGACGTAGATGAACAAAGGGGCAAATTTTTTAAACCTTAATTTATTAAAATTAATTTTTCATACTAATAGTTAGTGGGGCTTGAAATCCCCACCAGTGCCTGTGGAGATTTCCGGAATAACCTTTGTCGACTATGTATTTCTTAAATTAAATATTTTGAATACTTTTTCAACATTTACAAAGCAAACGTACAATGCAACTTTAATTACTTAAAATTTAACATTTTAAAATTAGAAATATTCCTAACATTAATTTTAAGTACTCCAATGTTTCTTAAAAGTATTTTATACACAAAATTTGGGCGAACAATTATGTCAACGAGTCAGTGAATCAGTCAGTGAGTATCATGCGATAATTATACGAGTATAGTATGGTGCAATAAATTTTTCTGAAGATTAGTGTATTTTCAGTATAAAACTACAAGAAATATTACTAAATAAAGCCGGTAGGTAAGTATCAAAATTTTTAAAGTCTTATTAAAAAAAACAAGAACTTGGTAAGCACTGATGCATTTACTCTCTTTTTTAATTTTTTATTAAAAAAAGTTACCTCCACACTAAGGTTTTCTCCTGTTTCGTAAAGGCAGTTTACAATCATAAACTGCACAAAGACAAACATCCAGACCCGGAACCATTATTTGTAGGCGATACAAATACTTGTTCCGTGCGGGATTCGAACCCGCGGCCCCCAGCGTTGTAACTCATTGCTAAGCCACTGCGCCATGGAGCCGTCGAATTTTTCAAATTTACAACTCCGTCTTTGGTTTTCATTTGTGCACCGACCACTCGCTCACTTGACGCTGCGTTGCCGCTCCGCGTGACACGTGCAGCGAAATTTGGCAACGTCGCGCAGCCATCACAAGTATCGATACCCGATATCGATAGAGATACCGGTATTTTTATACCGGTATAACACATATCAGTACCAAATACTGATAATTAATTGAGTTATCAATACTAATATCGATATTAATAGAGAAGTATCGGTATTTTCAAAATATCTATATCATTCCCTGCTCACAACGTGATTGACCATCGAGGTCATGCGCAGCGAGGGATCTATCTGGCATCCTACTTATGTGATGGTACTACTCCAACCCACATGCTGCCCGCGGAGTTGCAGAGTTGGTGGTGTTCTGGCCAGCCTGGTCATGAAGGCGACGGTCTTCCCGACGTTGACCGCCAGCCTCCATTTGTCCAGCCACTCAGGCAAGAGGTCGAGTACCCGCCGCAACTTCTTGGCAGCTATGTCCACCCGACGTAATGACACGAAGTACGCACTGTCGTCGGCATATAGTGCTAGAACAACGTCATCTTCCCACTCCTCCAGATGGCCTTGGAGGGTGGGGATGTCGTTGGTGTAAACCGCTTACAGGTGCGCGATTTGTATTTTTTTATACATGTTTCGAGGAGACCCTCTTTACATGGGCGGCATCTCAGGAGGACACGACCCCCCGGTACTGGGTGCTGCGTTGGCAGCTTGCAGGTTGGTGTGGTGCGCACTTAGCGCCATTAAATCAGGTGTCGGGATGCTCACTCATCCCCGGCGTCCCCGTCGCCGGGTGGTGAGCGTAGGAGTTCACGTGGGAGTGGCCGCCCGTCAGGTGGGCGGGCGTGTAACGGAGCGAGATTTTGCAGGTGGATATGTGGCCCGTTATCTGCGCGGTCGAACAACCGTCTCGCAGTACGGGCCACGAATTCTGAGATTGATTCGACCTTAAGGTCGCGTGCGATGATATCATTCCTGACGAAGCGACCTGCTCCCACGATCACCCGAAGCGCAAGATTTTGCTGGGCCTGCAACCTCTTGCGCTGAGTGGCCGAGGTCAACGCGTACCAGGCTGGTGCTGCGTAGGTCAGCCGCGAGCGGATGTAGGTCTTGTAGATACCTATTTTAGATCTTATTGGGAGTTTGGATGCCAGTATTGGATAGAGTTTTGCTCGCGCGGCTCTGGCCTGTCTTACGACGTTATTGACCATCGGGGTCATCCGCAGCGAGCGATCTATCTGGCATCCTAGGTATGTGATAGTACTACTCCAACCCACATCCTGCCCGCGGAGACACAGGGTTGGTGGTGTTCTGGCCAGCCTGGTCATGAAGGCGACGGTCTTCCCGACATTGACGGCCAGCCTCCATTTGTCCAGCCACTCAGGCAAGAGGTCGAGTACCCGCTGCAACTTCCTAGCAGCTGTATCCACCCGACATGATGACGCGAAGTACGCACTATCGTCGGCGTACAATGCAAGAACTACATCTTCTTCCCATTCCTTCAGATGACCTTGAAGGGTGGGGATGTCGTTGGTGTAAACCGCGTACAGGTGTGGTGAAAGGCAGCTGCCCTGTGGCACTCCGGCCAAGATCGGTCGTGCCGCCGAGACAGCCCCTTCCAGGGTGACATGGAAGCTCCGCCCCTCCAGGTACGATGCTATTAACCGCACAAGCATGGGCGGTAAAGTGGTATGCTGGATGAGTTTGTAAACTAGCCCTGCGTGCCACACTCTGTCGAAGGCCTTCTCCATGTCGAGAAGGACCCCCACACAGATGCGGCCGAAGTTATATTCGGCCGCAAGATAGTGTAGCACGCGGGCCAGCTGAGAAGTAGTGGAATGTCCCCTGCGGAAGCCGAATTGCTCTTCCCGTAGGGTGACATGTGGAAGAATTCTGATAAGAGTAAGTTTTTCAAAGAGTTTTGCTATGTGCGGCAATAGCGTTATGGGGCGGTAGCTGGCCGGGAATCTCCTGTCTTTTCCCGGTTTTGGCAGCACGATGATCTTGCCCTGCTTCCAGATGGTCGGGAAGTGGCCAGTTCGCAGGATGCCGTTATATAGCCTGGCGAGTGCCACTATTACCTTTCTGGGCAGCTGTTTTATGGCTGTGGTGGTGATGCCGTCATATCCCGGCGCTTTACGGTTGGGTAGGCGCATGATGGTGCGCCTTACCTCCGCTGGTGATACAAAGTCGTCGCCCCGTAAGGGCGGCGCCGGGTTTGAAAGGTATTCCTGTACGCGGTCCACTATGCTCTGTACGTGGTCTGCGTACCCCTCTGCTACACTATTGGGTATAAATTGCTGTTCAAGGTGCTGTGCCATCAATTCCGCTCTCTTGTGGGGGTCGTATATTCTGCTCCCCGTGCTGTCCACCAGTGGGCAGACAGGTGGTGGTGTCTTTGTGAGCTGCCGGTTGAGGAGATGCAGGGAGGCGGGTGTCTCCGAGGCTTCGTCGACTCGCCTCTCCCATGCCTCTCCCCTGTATGCTCTCATTGCTTCCGACAGCTCTTCCGTCATGGCGTTGAGTTTGGCTTTAAGCCGTGGGCATCGTGTCCGTGCCCAGAGCCTCCTCAGCTTCCGTTTTTCAGACAACTGAGTTTGCAGCCTGCGTGGGAGTTCCTCCTTCCCGCGCCCCGTGGAGACAGGGTAGGAATGGAGTTGCAACTTATCTTTGATGGTATTTTGGAGCAGTTGGGCCGCTGTCTCCACATCTTCAGAGGTGGTGATAGAGGCACAGAGTTGGAGGTCCTCCAGCGCACTACGGAAGCGCACCCAGTTTGTCTTCATTCGGAGACTTCTGGGCACTACAGCATCCGCACTGGTGTCGATGGTAATCAGCACGGGGAGGTGTTGCGTTTCCACGTCGTACAACACTTCCAGCCGTGTTGGATACGGCACTAGATGGCACAGCACTATGTCTAGGACATCGGGCTGGTGTTCAGGTTTGGTGGGGATATGGGTGGGCTCATCAGGGCCCAGCACCTTGTACCCCCACTCCTCGGCGTCGTCATACAACTTCCTGCCAGGTGGTGTTATCAGCGCGGAGCCCCATGCAGGATGTTTGGCATTGAGGTCTCCGGCGATAATGGCAGGTGTTGAGGAATCAAAGATGGTTCTGATATCCTGGGGGGCAAACGAGGTGCCGGGAGGCCTGTAGGCGGCGAAGATCCTGGTGTCTTTAGTCCCCACCTTCAACCTGATTCCCTTATTCCTCGTTGACGTATAATTGGTGTTGGTGCCAACTTCTTCGTGCATGACGTCCCTCCTCACAAGGACCGCAGTACCTCTGTACGCGACACCTTCTGGGGAGATCTCGTCATGGCGATACACGAAGAAGTTGGGGAGTTTTAGTTGGGCGCAGTTTGGTTTCCCCCAACAGCACAATTTGGATATTGTGCTGCTGGACCAGGGTTCTCAGGTCGGCGACCTTCCCTACGATGCCGCCGGGGTTCCAGTAACACAATTTAATTTGATGGCCTGCTGACTGAAGAAAGTTGGGCTAGAGCACTTAGAATGGCCGAAAGGGGGTTGGTACCGGTGGTCATGGCAGTGAGGACCTCTCCTAAGATCCTGATCACCATGTCCACCAGTTGAGCGAGGGCCTCCTCGATGGTGGCTGGTGCCTGGGGCTGTGGTTGTGGTGGGACAGTTATTGTCCTTTTACGTGGGTGTGGGGCTCGGGGTTGGGGTACAGTTTGCTCTTCCTGATTTGAAGTAGGGGGGGAAAAGAATATCGTGGCTGTGGCAGTGGCTGTTGCTGTTGTGTGGTGGCTATGGGTGGAGGAAGCGGAGTCGACGTACCACCCACTTGAGCTGGTTGGGTGGCCGTCTTCCTCTTCTTCTTATTTTTCCTCCCGCGTTTCTTTTTGGGGCGCTCTATGCGCTCCGTGGCAGCATTCGTCGGTGGGGCTAAGGTTGCCCCGGTCGTCGCGAATGTTGGTGCTGGTATCACCGTTACCTGCCGCTGCTGCGGTTGTGGTGCCTGACGTTGTGGTTGTTGCTGGTAGGGCTGTTGGGATTGTCGCGATTTGTATGAAAACCCGTCTAATGGGGTATCAACAAAGCTATACTCGAAAGAGAGCCACGCCCACGTACGATTTCGCAACTCAATTACATCAAATTTGGACTATCATTCCCTCACGGTTTGCCCAATATCTTTATTTGTATAAGACATACATTTATACATTTTATTTATAAAGATAACACAAAAACATATCTATACTATGGTATACATTACATTTTTATATCACAAAAAATCTTTTATTTATTTAACAAAATATGCCTATTTTACAACATATGTACTAAGTTAGAATTCTTAAACATCTAACATATAAGGTTGAAACAATGTTCTTTATCTGAAAATATAAATATCTTAACTAATACAATAGTTTGATTTACAGTTTTTCTACACATTTTGCTATTTAAAACACTTTTAAATTTCTTATACAAAACTATCAATATTTCACTATTCCAAAACAATTTATACATGAAAACAACACAGAATTCACCTATTTTGCTCATATAGTCGACCTGAAACATTTTCCAAGTCAATTTTGCATAAATTGCTGAAATTTACAATTATTTAAATTTCCACTTATTTAAACTTTGATTCTACAGATTAGCGCGCTGCTGTTATCTGCAGCTAAATGAACAACTAACTTTCACACTACACCTTGTTGTCGGTAAAGCAGGTGATAATTTGAGCATATTTCACTGCTGTCCGTTAACACAAGATGAGCAATCAATCCCTGCACGACCCCCTTTGTCGGCAAGGTAGCTTCCAATAAGATCTC